>JAUELF010237839.1:0-12871 GCA_031471495.1 Clinocardium nuttallii
TGTGCCTTGCCCATGGGCACTCCACCATGACCGAATTGCCGCGACTGGGGATCGAACCAGGGACACCCTGTTTCGAATGAAAGAATGTTGGCCGAGCTCTGGGGTTCAAAAGAACGCTTAGGACTTGGAGGAGCAAGCAAAAAGCTTTAGAGACTGAGATAAACTAATTTTTGACAAAACCTTAACCCTGTCCCTCATATAGACGTTTTCTGACGCCTTTGCAGCTAACAGCTTTTTGAATACATAGTGATAAAAGAAGAAATTGCACAAAACCTGCAATTTCTCCTTTTGCCACAATGTTTTCCACTTTTGGTCATAGGTTATCCATTCAATTATGGAGATTTTTCATTTTTTGACGAAATTTGTTCGAAGTCGTTTGCTGCAGAATTGTCGTATAAGGGAAAGGGTTAAACTAGTTTTCTTTATTATTTATACATTGAGTACAAGCAGAATATAATCGTTCAATTGAGATTTACGAAAAAATACATATGTTTACTAACGAACAGATGCATCATAAACCTTTCCCTCATAACAAATAAAAGATCTCTATGATTGAACATATTTTGTCAAAACATAGACCATCTCCATAATTGAATGGATAACCTTTGACTAAAAGTGGAAAACATTGTGACAAAAGGGGAAATGGCACGTTTTGTGCAATTTCTTCTTTTGTCACTATGTTTCCAAAAAGCCGTCTGCTACAGAGGCGTCAGAAAGCGTATATATGAGGTAAAGGGTTATATCCTAGTTTGTTAGTGAAAACAAAAGAAACTTCTAATTGAAACAATTATTTTGAGTACCATAACAAATTGCTTTGGTTTTATCGATTTCTTTATATACCATTACTCTGTTTTAACTGAGTGAACTTTATTTCTGTTTATTTCTTCAGACATCGGTAGAAACAACGTCATTGGCAGACAGCTTAGCGTAACGTGTAGAGTTTGTTCTATGCTCAAATACATATGAGTCGTACCACAAGAAAACCAACATTATGGTCTCTGCGTAATATATCGACCCGGATCAGCCTGTGCAGTCCGTGCAGGCTAATACGGGCTGACACATTCCGTCTTAGGAGGATAGAGGTATTAAGTAATGTTTCTTGAAACAGAAAATCCACAGGAGGCGAAAACAGTCTGTCCGACTTAGCCTCCGCGGCATGCTTAGGCTGACCCGGGACGATACTTTACGCAGAGTTCACAATGTTGGTTTTCTCGCGGGACGGCTCAAATTGGAATGTCGTGTAAAGTTAATTCAAATGCTTATCGTATGTTTTTATAGTTTACCTTTCACTTATATAAATAAAATGAGGAGCTTTAGCGAGTTAGTAGATAACATCTTTAGTCAAGATTAAAACATATATCAGAATTCAATGGTATATCGAATCAGTATGGCCTTTTTACCAGATGTCATTTCATGGGGCGAGTTTCAGGCTCGCACCTATGCTCTGATTGGATATAATTCGACAATTTAAATTTTTTTGTTGATGCATTCGTAAAAAGTGTTACGGTTATTCGTCAACTCATATTTTTAAGACATTTATTATAATTGATTGGCGTAGATAAATTAAACAAGATAATGTATTGTTTATCTAAGCAGTCTGGGCTTTGTTGTCAAGGAACATTCTTCAGTCCAACTCGAAATATTGTAATTATCATTGTATTACACTATAAAGCCACAAAGGCTTAGAATTATAGTCCAGTGTCTGAAATGAAACATATTATATATATATGCTGTGTATTTAGGGCCGATGGCCAAAATATTCCAATCAAGTGTGTATGTGTTATCTTACTAACTATATCTAAATTTAAGAATGTCAAGTCCTTTTGTTTCTTTCTCCCACCAAGCATCGAACATTTCATTCTGGGCTACGGTAAACCAATTCTTCCAGTCACCAATTTTACCTGTTAAAATAGAATGAAAGTGTTTAACTATTCCCCTCGTATATGCAACATTTTTAGCAGACAACCTTAAAAATATTATTCGAAAATGAGAAATTTCTAAAATCAAGCAGTTTTTCCTTTCCCAACAGTTCTTTAAAAAAATTAAAAATTCTATCGTACAAGGAAATCAATTGAATGACTTTTAACAATATGGAAATTTCAAGAACTTATTAGACGATTAATGCATTCCGGATATGGACGGTCTGAAACTGTCTGTTATCTCCCTTGATTGAAGGTTGGTGGCTATATCTCTATTCTATTTTTTTTTAAGTTGTATCGTGTGAGAATCTTCTAGATACAGGCGGGCGGAGAAAGTGCCCATGGCAATATCCGCTTCCCGGAAACATGACCAGTAGTCAATGAGTCTGCGAGGAAAAATCCCAAAAGGGAGAAACCGTTCACCACACTATTCAAACCTTTGGTACGAGAGGCCGACGTTCTACCACTGCATCACTGAGTTATCTTAATTTACAAGGAACACTAGTGCGCATGACTAACATCTGTATCATCATACCCTGCTACAGACGACATAGGATGCCTTTCTAACAGACGGCATTTTGAAAACATTGTGTGAACTAGAACAATTGTAATGTAGTGTGTTCGATCGATATGTGGCACCCAGGGTTATGGAATTAGCATTACGACCGGAACGCTGGTTTCCGGTTAAATGGACCACTAGCTCTCGTAAATTACCCAGGAAATTCGGTGATATAACTTACACACTGTTTAAAAGCGGGGCGTAAAACACCATACAAATAAACACTCAAAACAAACCTTTTCTTAGCATGTTAAAACCTGGCTTCGATATCTTCTTCAGTGGAATAGATCCTTTGCCAGCAGGTTGTTTCGCTTTGCTTTCACGCATTTTGTCCAAAGAACAGTTGCCAGTAATTTCCTTCAGCAATGTATCTGTGACGTCTAGTTGGAGGAATTCTTGTATTATTTTCAACTCTCCATAGCAGTTCTGGAAAGGCATACATTTACTTATGGACAAAATGCCTAGCTTCACAGACAGGTTTCCATAAAGAGAGAGGTTTATTAGTCGCTTTATCCCTTTACCACATATTGGCGATTTCTGACGCCCCTGCAGCTATGGAAAATATGCCTAACTTTACAGACGGCATGGCAGGTTTCTATATAGAGAGAGGTTATTAATCGCTTTATACCTTAACCACATATTGACGCTTTCTGACGCCTCTGCACACGACTATTGAAACATTATTACAAAAGCAGAATATTCCTCAAATCAAATTGAACCATTTCTCCTTATTGCCACAATGTTTTCAACTCTTTTCAATAGTTATACTATCAATTATAGAAATATTCCCTTTTTTGTCGAGATGATTTCAAAGTAGTCTGCTGCAAATGTGTTGTATTAGGGAAAGGATTAACTAGAAAAGCGTGCGTGTTTGGCTGTATACCTAACATGGATGCATGCTTACGAGCAGGCTACGTTAAAGGTGCCGAACTCCAGAGGAAGATCACAATTTTAAAATGATAAAACCTCTGAAAATATTGCTAATAGTGACAACAAAGTAAGTAATAAATAGTTCAAAAAGATTGTAGAAGTACATTTACATGTTGAAAAACATCCAATTGAAATACAACGAAAAAAATGTATCAAATGTGGCTTACTGGGTATGTTTACCCAGTACAAATGAAGCTTAATCCTTTCCCTCATACGACAATTCTTCAGCAGAAACTTTGCACATATTTTGTCGAAACATAGATAATCTCCATAATTGAATGGTTAACTTAATACTAAAAGTGGAAAACATTGTGCAAAAGGAGAAATTGCACGTTTTGCGCAAATTCTTCTTTTGTCACTATGTTTCCAAAAAGCCGCCTGCTGCAGATGCGTCAGAAACGTATATATGCGGGAAAGGATTGAAACTGAAACAAACAATTTTTTGACAAAACCTTAAACCAGTTTACTTTATTATTTATATATTGAGTACAAGTACGTTAAAATCGTACAGGAAAGTGACATTTTAACTCTTTTTTATCCCAGAATTATGATTTTAATATTCAAGACAACTTTCGAACATATTATCTATAAGGCTGGTCTGACCTCACAAACGATAGTCAGAGATCCGTAAAAAGCCCTACTTGACGTGTCAACTATTTAAGGACAAAACTGCTTATTGTATTGCCAATGATTCAATTAAAATATATTATGCAATTGGAACACTGAAGTCTGTGTAGGTTTAAAAAATAAAAGCTTTTAAAATCAAAGTGCACTCATAAAAACGATTATACCAGTCATGTCTTTGTTGTCTTTTTCACACCAATAACTCAAGCAATTTGGTCTTTTTTGACAAAGTCTGTTAGCCCATTGGTGGAAGACGAATGGCGCTTGTCAAATGTCGAGGAAATTACTTTAGCCGAGCTGGGGTTAGAACCGCTACCGACTGAGCTACCCCCTCATGATGAGCAATTTCACCTTAAATCACAATGTTTTCAACTCTATTTTCAAAATTCAACTCTCATTCATAAAGATGTTTAACCTTTTATATCTAGATGTGTTTAAAGTCGTCTGCTGTAGATTTGCTGTATGTTGGAAAGCGTTAATATATGCATAAATCCGTATCAAGCCCTGACCTTACTAGTGAAATAATTAATCCAGAGCTTACCTCTATTAGATCCTCATAGTATACTATATGAACGGGTAGGTCTTAGTAAAATAATACAGAGCTTACCTCTATTAGATCCTCATAGTATACTATGTGAACGGGTAGGTCTTAGTAAACTAATACAGAGCTTACCTCTACTATATTCTCGTAGTATACTATTTGAACGGGTAGGTATAAGTGAAATAATCCATAGCTTACCTCTATTAGACCTTCGTAGTTTACTATATGAACGGGTAGGTCTTAGTGAAATAATCCAGAGCTTACCTCTATAAGATCCTCATAGTATACTATATGAACGGGTAGGTCTTAGTGAAATAATCCAGAGCTTACCTCTATTAGATCTTCGTAATATACTATATGAACGGGTAGGTCTTAGTAAAATAATACAGAGCTTGCCTCTATTAGATCCACCTAGTATACTATATGAACGGGTAGGTCTTAGTGAAATAATCCAGAGCTTACCTCTATTAGATCCTCATAGTATACTATGTGAACGGGTAGGTCTGGATGGTCACGGATATGTCGTTGCCATTCCATAATGTACTGCGCATACGATCCACAATCAACTTCAACGTTTCAAAGATTATGTGTTACTCTCGGTACATTTTAACAATGATGTGATATGATATGAGGTAATATTAACAACATATGAGCCGTCTTGCGGAAAAACCGACTGTGGCATCTGCGTAATGTGTCGACCAGATCAGCCGGGCCGACACATTCCGTCTCCGAGTGATAGAGGTATAGAGAATTGATACTGATACAGAAAATCAACAGGAGGCGAAAGGTGTCTGTCTGGGTTAGCCTTTTAATCATAGGTTATCCATTCAATTATAGAGATTATCTATTTTTTGACAAAATATATTCAAAGTCGTCTGCTACAGAATTGTCGTATGGGGAAAGGGTTAAACGCCGTTTTTAACAGCATGTATGTTATACCACGATATTTCCGGGACAATTTACCCATAATGCCAATTTTGCTTATCCTGACACCGGTACATCAGTTACAACTGTTGATTGATTGGTTTGGGGTTTAACACCGTTTTTTTTTACATTTTCTCAATCATATCAAGACGGCCAGTTCACCTACTCACACATCAGTAATCCACGCAACAATCTTCTCAAGTAACTGGCTACTTTTCCTACACATACTTAGCCCCCAATTGGTGAAATTGCGTTGACTTTTGTCAAACGATCAGTTATAACGCTTACCCGAACTACTTTCGCGTGTAGGTTTAACTACATAGTATCACATATCTTCGCGTACAGTGTTTACTAATACATTCATGAATCAGAATCCGATTATATATATCTAGAAGATTTAGCTCTGTTTGAGACGTGCACAGAACAAAATAAACCAAAACTAAAATTGTTACTTTACGTATAGTTACACACGTAATGTATTGGTATTAAAACTGCCGTTTTATAAAATATGTTATGTGTTCACGTCACGACCGTCAGTTCACTTAACTTTGTGTTTTCAGACTATCTCACAATATTTCTTTCAAAGCAACTTCACGCATTTCTACATAAACTGTTAGCCCATTGATGTTGCTACCGACCGAACTTCCGGGCCTCGGCGGCTCGTGTATAAAAATGAAAACAGCCATTGTGCCTTTATGACTGCATTCACGACGCATCTAATCCCGCAAACCAATAAAAGCATTCAGCGGCATTCATCGCAATGTAATATTGAATTTGCTTAACCCTTTCCCTCCTACGACAATTCTGCAGCAGACGACTTTGAGCAGTTTTTGTCAACAAATATTTTCGCTACGGACTGTGCTACCGTGCCCGGCTCTATGCAAATGGGAAATTGCTTATGATGAACACTACATGATCTCCTTTTCCCAAGAATGTTCTTTCAAAATGTGTCTACCGAAATGGCGGGGAATGTCGTCTGCCTTAGAATAAGGGATTACCCTTTCCCACATACAAAAAAATCTGCGGCAGATTATTTCAAAATCGTATTGACAAAAGTCGGTGGAAAAAATTCTATGCATGTAAGTATAATTATTAAATTGAATTAAACATATAGTGGCCTAAGGAGAAATTGCTCTAGCTTAGCACTTTCCACTTTCCATTTTTGTCATAATGGTTTCAATGTTCGTTTGCTGAAAAAGCGTGTAACTATCATCTGCAAATAGATATATTTTATGTTATAATATAAGGATAAGGAATTAATGACAGTTTTGATTCATACCATCTCCTCTCATAAACATCTGTAGAAAGTTCTCAAATGTTCCCTCATAGTCATACAAGGTTATACCCTTCGTATGATTATAAAAAGATACAGCAACATCCTTTGGATTTCTGAAGAGCAGTACTGTCTTAATCTTTTTCACCACGGCGTCCTGTAACGAATTCAATAGTATAAGCGCAATCATGGTACCCGAAATTAGAACGCCTGGCATTCCCCCAACGATGGTGACTAGATTCGTACCTTATCTGTTACATCGCATATTAAAGGTGCTGAACTCAAGAAAACAGATACATTTATTATAGTCAATGTTTTAAAACTGTTTAAAAGTTGTCATGAAATATTAGAATAAAAGGTCTGGGATAAAATTAATAAAAGGAATAATTCCACTATCCAGTATCAAAAACATCTAGGTAATGATCTTTTATGCTTTATTTTTACTAGGTAAACATACACAGTAAGCCAACTTTTGTACATTATCATGACTTTCAATTGACAGTTTTTCAGTATTTATTTCTAAAATAGTTTTGAACTACTCCCTTCTTACTTTGTTATCACTATTAGAAATGTGTGCCGAAGTTTCAACATTTCAACATTTTGATCTCCATCTGGAGCTCAGCACCTTTAACTTAATTAGTAAATATACCATTGATTTTCGTAAATATATAATTGATTTTCGTAAATATACAATTGATTTGCGTAAATATACAATTGATTTTCGTAAATATACAATTGATTTTCGTAAATATACAATTGATTTGCATTTGCGTAAATATATAATTGATTTGCGTAAGATACAATTGATTTTCGTAAATATACAATTGATTTGCATTTGAGTAAATATATAATTGATTTGCGTAAATATACAATTGATTTTCGTAAATATACAATTGATTTGCATTTGCGTAAATATATAATTGATTTGCGTAAATATACAATTGATTTGCGTAAATATATAATTTATTTCCGTAAATATACAATTGATTTGCGTAAATATACAATTGATTTGCACAAATATATAATTGATTTGCGTAAATATACAATTGATTTGCGTAAATATACAATTGATTTGCGTAAATATATAATTGATTTGCGTAAATACAATTGATTTGCGTAAATATACAATTGATTTGCGTATATACAATTGATTTGCGTAAACATGCAATTGATTTGCGTAAATATATAATTGATTTGCGTAAATATATAATTTATTTTCGTAAATATACAATTGATTTGCGTAAATATATAATTTATTTTCGTAAATATACAATTGATTTGCGTAAATATATAATTTATTTTCGTCACTATTTAATTGATTTTCATTATTTCATGCCTACAATGGAGCAATACAACTTGATGTTTTGAAACACTACAATAATAAGGAGAAGTTAACTCGGTTTCGTCAATAAAAATGTTGCCTCTATAGCCCTTTGCTTGCTACACCATGTCCAAACTGCGCCGCCTATAGTGCTCTATGCCTGACACGAGAACATATTGGTGGAGGCGGGACTATACGTGCATTCAGTGCAAGATATGTTGAATGTCAAACACCGATAAATAAAAACAAACAAATATAACCTTTGGATCATGACTCAGTGAACTGTCATCGTAATATGACTGAAATAAGGATTGAATAGTGTAAAACATCAATAAAACAAAACTATTGATTGATTGATTGTTTGGTGTTTTAAGCCGCTTTCAACAATTGTTCAGTTGAATCACGGCGTTTCATAGGGAAGTTACCAATACTTCTGGTCCACTTATCTTGATACTAGCCAGACAGTTGAAATGCTAATGCCGCAACGCTAAGGGAGGGCAGCCATTACTACCATTGTTAAACTTTGGTAAGACCCGGTCGGGGGAACGAACCCGCGACCTCCCGCATCCGAGACGAACGACCTACCACTACACCACCGAGGCGCTAAGAAAAAAAAATAACATGCGTTATACCTTTGGTGTATATCTAACTTTGATGTGCGAGTTCAGCAGTCTAGGCGATGGCATATCGTCTAATACAGATAGCGGTTTCGCCACTTCAATCATACTGACACCTTTATTGGTACCGCCCACTCGCGATGTCTTATTCAGCATTAGAGACAGCATCTCCCATAGCCAGTTAGATCCTGCAGAATGGACCCGGGAACCGTATTAGTGTACCACTCTCCCACCCACAGACGCATTTTGACTCAAAAGCAGCAGACGACTTCTAAAACTAGTGTGGCCGAAAGGTGAAAATGCTCATGATAAGCAATTTCACCTTTGGCAAGAATGTTTTCAACTTTATTTAACACTTTAGCCATCTTTAATGGAGATTTTTTAGTTTTTTGCCACTATGTTTTCGAAGTCGTCTGCTGCAGATCTGTTATACATGGGAAAGGGTTAACACTGTTTGATTGATTTCTTTATGTAAGGATGATCTGGTTCTCCACTGTTCCAAATTCCTTAGGTCGGTTTTGTCATGGCGTGGCTACTTCGTTTGACTATCGTCCTTATCTTGGCAGAGGAGATGTATTTATAAACAAATATATTCTTCCATTAGCCATTACTCCCATGCATAAACATGTTGACTGATTTGCAGCAGACGACATATTGAACATATTTTAATAAAGTGGAAATATTACTCATATTCTTTTGCCACCACGTTTACAATTATATACGGCAGCTCTAAAGGGACACACACAATGGGAGATATTGGTAAGTTATCTCCCTTTAATACTCTCTAAATCTAGCTAGGTCATATCATTTGGTTTCCTCTGTTTTTATCATTGGTTTCTTTGCACTGAATGGTGCACTTTTGATTGCATTTTCTTGGCCAACTGTTATGAGACTGATTAGTAATTCCACATGTGTTTTCTTTAAACACTGCTATGTAAATTTACTCCTTTGAATAATCACTTTGATTAACACATTTATGATTACTGTGTACAGAGTAATTACAATATCTCATTGCGAAATAGCGATAAAGACAAAGGATTCCAACTAAAAGGACCTAACAACTATTTGGTTTTCCTTGGTCTTTATCTGACAAGGGAGATACTGTAATTATCACTAATGTTCCTAATTTGACTGTAGCTGGGTGGTGTAGTGGTCATACACATCATATTAATGAGCTTCCGTTCTTGGCGCCCTGGGTTGTTGAGTTACCATTACGAATGACTCGCTGGTTTCAGGATAGCATGTCAAGTGTTGCTGGTACCCAGGTACTGTCGAATATAACTTGATATTGTTAAAAGCGGCATAGAAGAACACGATAAAAACAACAAATAATTTTAAAAGACTCAGATATTCCTATTTTACTATGTACATGACATTGTATTGCCATACTGTAAACATTGTGAATAAAGGGGTAATTGCATATGAACAGCATTTTCTTTCATTTTCAACAATGCTTTCAACTGAATTCAATGGTTTAACATTCACTAACAGAGTTTTACCATATTTGTGACCAGATGTTTTCGAAGTTGTCTGCTGCAGATATGTTGTATGGTGAAAAGGGTAGTACGATATATCTTGATGTCGGAGGTTTTTGTTGTAAGACATGTGTTTACATAGATTGTCGTTTACAGTCACGCGTACAAGTGTGTTCATTTGTTCATGTTAAGTTAGTCCTAGGTATATATAGAGAATCATTGCAAGCAGTCGAGTATCGTCATAAAATAGAACCTTGTTTTATTTGGGTTCACGCCGTTTTCAACATTTCAGTTCTATCAAGGTGACAATTCACTTATTCATGATCCCTGGGTAAACAAACCAGTACTAGGCCAGGAAATGTGCATTGCCAGAGTGCATTCCACCAAGACCGCCTCGACTTGGGATATGATCACACAAGAGGAGTTTTACGCAGATGAGCATACTACATGACCATACACAAGGTGTTCTAAATACAAAGTTGAACATAATACATGAGCCGTCCCGCGAGAAAACCAACATTGTGGCATCTGCGTTATGTATCGACCCAAGATCAGTCTACGCAGTCCGCGACACATTACGTTTCAGGGGATAGCGACATTAGTAATATAGGATTATGCCATAAGTAATATAGGACTCTGGCATTAGTAATGTAGAACTCTGGCATTAGTAATATAGGATTCTGGCATGAGTAATATAGGACTCTGGCATTAGTAATATAGGACTCTGGCATGAGTAATATAGGACTCTGGCATTAGTAATATAGGACTCTGGCATTAGTAATATAGGATTCTGGCATTAGTAATATAGGACTCTGGTATTAGTAATATGGGACTCTGGCATTAGTAATATAGGATTCTGGCATGAGTGATATAGGACTCTGGCATTAGTAATATAGGACTATGGCATTAGTAATATAGGACTCTGGTATTAGTAATATGGGACTCTGGCATTAGTAATATGGGATTCTGGCATGAGTAATATAGGCTCTGGCATGAGTGATAAGGACTCTGGCATTAGTAATATAGAACTCTGGCATGAGTAATATGGGACTCTGGCATGAGTAATATAGGACTCTGGGATTAGTAATATGGGACTCTGGCATTAGTAATATAGGACTCTTTATTGACTGTCTTGGTTGCGAACATACATGCACCGATGGGACAGGTGCGTCGTTTTATGTTGCGTTTAAAGTTTTATTGCGAATCGTTTATGAATACCTCTCACTATGTCAGCACCAATAGCAATATTGAGTTGCATTGCAAACAATATACATTCATGTGAATCTCACTTGAGATCCGCGGTGATTGCAGTTTAATTACCAAACCATTCCAAAACTCGTATTATATGAAAAATAGAGTCTGCCGATTTTAAACGTTCAAGTGCCTACGTTAGGTAATTCGGTGCTGAGAATATTAAAAACAAACTTCCAAGCATGTCATGGCTGAGATTTATTAATTGAAGGACGATAACATTCATGCAGGGTAACAAAATACTTCGTTAGCCTTTATTTATTGCCTGAGAACTCCGGAAACGCAGTATTTGCGAATGACATTATCAATGTCTTCGTGTGACAAAAATAGATTTATGGGGGAAAGTATTGATAAAGTAGAGCGAATGAATGAAAGCTGATCTTTTAATTGTGCCGTGTTAGATATCGAAGTCCGTGAGAAATACCCGCACGGTGATTCGTCAATACCCATGATGGTTATATGAAATTGTGTTAGACCATATCGATTAGTAAGAGGACAAAACGAATTCTCCACTATTTACTACGTCATACTTTTTACTTATAATCTCCCGATGATTGCTGTCTACATTATTTGTCACGTGACCATCTTCAGTTGGGAGAATATGGAAACATTCAGATTACAAAGAATCCAGTTGACTATGAATTATTACATGAAATATACATTTCTTCGTTAAATGTATATTAATATAATCATTAAAAGCGATATCAATGTTCCCAGCTCTGTTAGAGTTACGAATATTGAAATAAGAAAGCCAAACACTTAAGAAAGGGTGCATTCGTGTCCCAATGACACATTTCCAGATGGTAAGTTACACCCAAAACGATGGTAACGTGAAATTTAAATTATTCGATATAAAGTGTCAATTAATAATGCTCACATGAACGACAACAAAAAATCAGCCAACTTTCTGGTTGTTTGAACAATGCCAATAGATTATACAAAAAAGACTTAAATAGTTGAGCTAAGTGTTACAATTCGGTATTTTATTGCAACTCTCGAATGAGATCAAGAAAATTGTGTCACTCATGTGGCAACAATTATATATTTTTTATAAAAACATAAATACATCGGCAATATTTATCCTCCATGTAATGGACAGTTAAGGAACATTCCGAGGTTATAAATAACGGACAGTTAAAGGACATTCCGATGTTATGAATAACGGACAGTTGAAGGACATTCCGAGGTCATGAATAACGGGCAGTTAAAGGACATTCCGAGGTTATGGATAAAGGACATTCCGAGGTTATGAATAAAGGACATTCCGAGGTTATGGATAACGGACAGTTAAAAGACAACCCGAGGTTATGAATAACGGACAGTTAAAGGACATTCCGAAGTTATGAATAACGGACAGTTAAAGGACATTCCGAGGTCATGAATAACGGGCAGTTAAAGGACATTCCGAGGTTATGGATAAAGGACATTCCGAGGTTA
>JAUELF010237850.1:0-12871 GCA_031471495.1 Clinocardium nuttallii
CCGCACACCTGAACACATAGCAGGGCCAGCCAGTCAGTCGTAATGCCAACCCCGCACACCTGAACACATAGCAGGGCAGCCAGTCAGTCGTAATGCCAACCCCGCACACCTGAACACATAGCAGGGCAGCCACTTCTAACAGTGATCCCAAGAAAATTTACTTTGTTCCTAGAGTCGTCATTTTTCAGTCAAAATATAAACATAGGAGCGACTCATGCACATACAGACGCGTTGCTGTGTATGGGGAGGGGACGTCGTCAAACACGCATATGAAGACATTCCAAAAATGTCTCGATGATGACATATCAGCATTGTGTTTAGGCCAGTCAATTAAGTTAACGCTCTTTTGCCGTTACTACGTCATACTAACTCTTGCAACGTATAATCGAACAGTTTTATGCTGTCAGACGATTTTGCTGACCACCAATAGGAGCAATAAATGGCTATAAGACGAAGTTTACGTAACGTTGAGCTGTTAAATTGCATTAATGAAAACTAAAGGCCTTCCTTTCCAAAACATATGTCAACCAATACAATCATTTCACCTCCCACAAAAACCATCAGGTCTCAGCAAACAAGTACCAGATTAACGTTCTCCTACGTCTGTGTACACGTTGGTGTATACCAGCTCAGAACAGAAGGAATTCACCTAGAAGAGAACATTTGCTGCCGGTGACGATTTAGCCGGTTCATGCTTATATGACGTCAACGTGGAATTAAAGGCATACCAACATATGTATAGTAAGCCGGAACACGATCTCTCTGAGGCGTACCCTGGCGGCGCCTTTCCTGTTCATATGCTCCAAGAACAGTCCGGGCAGTTTCAACGTCTGTAAAAATAGGATTCCGAAGTCGGGTCAGGAACATATATCTGTTCTGTCTACATTACGTAACACGTGGACGTCCCTTCCTTGGAAACGCCTCTGTGGTGTAGTGGTAGAGCGTCCGACTCAGTGCGGGACGTCGCGGGGTCCACCCGAAGGCTTCAACAATGGTATTAGTAGCTGCCCTCCTTTGTGCTCAGGGTTGCGGGGTAAACATTGCGCCTGACTGGCTGGTGTCAGGATAAATGGACCAGTAGGACGTGTTCTATGTCACAGACAGTGCAAAAACATTACATCCACTCTGTCATTGGAAGAAATTACGTTGTATACAGTCACTATAACCCTTTCAGCCTCCCGAAGTTCCTCACGGAGACTCTTCCCTGTTCTAAATCGGACGATTCAATATTTCACGTAAAAAAAGTGCAGATAACATGCAGATAACTAATAGACGAACAAAGCTGATTTCAAGCGAGACAGCTTGTTACGAGCTTACGCACATAAGTCTGTTTTGTTTGCAGAAACCTCAACCGTGACATTGACGCTAAACCAGAGGGAAAATCACTTGATGCCGTATCATTCAGTACACCATTTAGTATACTATTTGATCGTTAATAGATATCGTTCATACGTTTTAAAAGTATGTAACCTCGTCACACAGTTTGCATCATTCCGGTCAACATTAATAACTTTAACCCTTTCCCTCATATAGACGCTTTCTGGCGCCTCTGCAGCAGACGGCTTTTTGAAAACATAATGACAAAAGAAGAAATTGCACAAAACGTGCAAGTTCTCCTTTTGCCACAATGTTTTCCTTTCAATTATAGAGATTTTTTATTTTTGACAAATATGTTCAAAGTCGTCTGATGCAGAATTGTCGTATAAGGGAAAGTATTAACGTAGTTGATTTTCAAATCTTAGAACTAAACGATTGATATATTTGTGTGCTGCTTGGTTATCACTATGTAAAGTTGTACAGCTACAGGAACTCAGACTAATCCACACCGCTTCGGTGGTATAGTGGCAGAGCAGCTACAGGAACTCAAACTAATCCACACCGCTTCGGTGGTTTAGTGGCAGAGCAGCCGTCTCGGGTACGATCACCGGCCCGGTCATACAAAATAATTCAAAAGTCGATGTTATTGCTGCCCTCCATGGCGCTGCGGGTTGCGGGGTCAGCATTACGAGTGATAACTTAAACAGGAAAACACCGTGATATAACATACAAAAGAGAGTTAAAGACGGCGTTAAATAATTGTGGCAAAAGGTTAAATTGCTCGTGATAAGTAATTTCATTTCAGCTTTCTTCAATAAGTGTTCTTTCATTTAAATAGTTTCCATACTTCTGACTCAATTGTGTTCAACGGTGTCTGCTGATGATTTGTTATATATGGGAACGGGTTGATATATATATCCCGAGTGAAATATCGCAATTTCTGTATTGTACGCTTAAATACTGTTCGATTTTGACAGCTTAAATACACCTTCTTTGATGTGTCCCTTTCCACTTTAGCCGAGTTGTAGCTCCCTTTAGGCACTGTAGGCACGTGCCTACACATTTTCCCCCAAAATGCATCTGCGTAATGTATCGACAAGATCAGCCTGCGCTGTCCGCGCAGAATGATCCCGCCGACACATTCCGTCTTAGGGGGATAGATGTATAGAGTAGTGATTCCGGAAACAGAAAGTCTACAAGAGGCGAAAAGTGTCTATCCGGGTACGGCTGTGTGGCATGCTTAGGCTGATCCGGGTCGATACTTTTCGCAGAGTCCACAATGTTCATTTTCTCACTAGACGGCCTACACATTGAGTATTGCCAAGCTACGTCCATGTCTACAGTCATTGATTTATGATGCGTTTGCATACCTTCAGACGTGTTATAGTCATAACCAGTCCATGATGCATATACGCCTTGATGGGGATCAGCGTGGAGTCTGATCAGAATGCGCGAAGGTCGGTGCTCCCTCGGTTTGGCTCCAATTGGCAACACAAAGGATAGTTTTGACGATCGCTTTTGTAAAATGTCTTGAAAAACGCCTGTATAACAGAGGTATTGTCCTGACATGCCTATGTGGCAGTTTGTACGGTTCTCTAAATGAGCCGGCCCGCAAGAAAACTCTTGAAACGATAAAGCCTCCCTAAACCCTAACCTATTGCGAAAACAATTTAACACAAATGTTCTTCAGAATTCCTCACCGTTCTGCATCAATGCATGTGTTGGTCGCCAGGGGCTACATGTACGTTGTACAAGTAATTGGCTTTTATTTAAACTTCTGCCGTGTCAGATGACCGTCCTCTTGAAACCATTTAGGGAAAATGTATGTAAACGCTTGTTTCGTTTCATTCTGATCAGTTCGAAATTGCGATCCTATCGCTCAAAAAATTCGATGTAACAATAATCTCCTGATTTGTTCTTGGTACAACTACCAACAGTAACACCGGGTGGTGGAAAAGTAAATGTTTTCTCGCGAAACGGCTCAATTATAATCGATCCAGCTAACACCAATTTCATCGCAGTGACACAGACCATCGTCGTACACGGTCCAGAGCCTTAGATAAGGGGGCATTATTCATGTTTTAAATTTCCTATTTGACATTCACACCCTATGTTGTGGGTACTCAAAAGAATAGTCTCAGTGATACGATTCTTTTGAGAACCAACAACATAGGCTTGTGTTGAGAAATAAGAGAAATATTGTGGGGAAAAGACCTGTTCACTCCCTCTTATTTAGTCCTGTGGGTCACTACACCCACGGTTGTTGACCACGCTACGCTACACAAATCCATGAATAGTGGAGAGTATGCAGAGTCTCCGACGATGATGGAAACAGACAAGAAGGGAGGACTTAGTATTCGAAAAAAAGAAAACAAAGCCATGACAAGTTTGTGAATGTAAAATTCTAATTTTTCTCCAGGATTCACAAACAGTACACAGTACTTGTTAAATCTCTCGCAAGGATAAAACTGTAGAATAAACCGTAACATGATAAAATTTGTAAAAAAAAAAATGGGTCACGCCACAAAAATCCCGACCTTCTGAGATTTTTAAAGTTCACTTTGATTTGCAATATCACACGCTGTTCTCGCTGTAGATTCCTCTATGCATCACAGCAATTTCCCAAATATTTTGATAATTCCTTGGTGAATAAAAGACTGTATTGTAAATTTCTGTTTTAGACTGCTAGGCAGCGCAGGCTGATCTGGACCCTCGCTGGTAGCAAAATGAAAATCGCCGAAAGTCGATTTTTCTGTCCCGTGGCTCAAACCATAACAGATCATGTAGGATAATAATATATCGAAGGTTTGCAAGATATGGAAAGAACCCCTTAACATGTATAAACCGTCTGTTCAGCTACGGACATCGACCCTTTCCCTGATCAACCGATTGTAGGGGTAAGCGAGGATGCAGCAGTAGACGTTTTGGAAATAAGCTCAGTTCCATTTCGAAAAAGTCTTAATCAGTATAACAGTGAGTGCAATGGTTTATTAGAAACTAGACATTGTTCTTCAAATAGTTTGAACTTTCGAGCCTTTCCACGAGAAAACCAACATTATGGACTACGTAATGTATCGTCTCAGATCAGCCAGTGCAATTTCCGCAGGCTAATTAGTGCCGATACATACCGTCTAAGGGGGATAGCGGTATAAAGTAATGATAACTGGAACAGAAAATCCACAGGAGGAGAAACGTTTCTGTCCGGGTTAGCATGCTTAAGCTGATCTGGGTCGATACTTTACGCAGAGTCCACATTGTTGATTTTCTCGTGAAATGGCCAATTTATAAGTTTGTGTTGTCCTGATTCATTGACGTGACAGATCCGGGCTTGACATTGATCTCTCCATATCGAGTTGTGTGATCATTTTAGTGTGGTATCAAATGGTACTTTAACATAAAACATTTGTCTGATAATTTTAATAAATCATGGTGTAAGGGGAGCAACTCTTACAAACCAATTTCTAAATTTAGTATGACCACCACGTTTAAGATGTACTTATCTATAGCAACTCTGTTCTCAAATATGATCATAACAGACGATTTTAAAAATGATATATGCTGTAAACAATTAACGAATGATAGAAGCGGTTCGTTGACTTTAATTTATTTTTTCAGATTACTTAAATATGTTGGCATACCGTTTATTGTATTGACATGCCAGGGTTGCGGGCTCGTTACACATCTCTTCACATTACTTTGTGTGGTGACGCAGGTGATTACGTAAACTGTCTATTTTATTCGCTCGATCAAAAGCGTGCACATTAAGGTAATTTAAAATGTATTGGTGATTACGGTTGTCGTTCTCGTAAAACATTGTCCAACAAGAAAATCCTTTTTTTCAGAACCCGTATGAAGCCAAGAACTGACGCGTCAATAATCAGGACGATACCGTTTCTTAAGCATTGATTTGTTTATAGTTAATCCCTAATCCATTGGCCTGTTCTACCAAATAACCTAACAGACCGGTTTTACACTATATTTGGGTTCCACACAAGTTGCAATAGTACATACATGTATATAGTTAAACGTGAATATAGAAACGTGCTGTGAACGAGACCACGTGTGTGTGTATATATATATATACATATAATATATATATATAAGGTAAAGCCAATTTAATGGTGTAAGAATACCCATACAATACAAATATCTTTATAACTACAGTATTCATTTGAATGAAATATTGCCAGCGCTTTTATTTTGTTTACACAGACTTACTATATACTATAAATTGAGTCTTGGATACACGGAAAAATATTTGTTTCCTATTATTTAAAATGCTGAAACTCATACATTTGGTAAACTAGATTCAAAGCCTTGTGCACATTACATTTGAATGAAAAACGAGTTCTTGAGATAGCTGCGTTTTATGGGTGACTCTGTACTATTAAATCATATGTATTCCTTTATTCAACAGAATAACACAGAACATCATAATAGGCGAGGGTCAACATCTACACGCAATAGTATTAACACTTTCCCATCTACAGACGACATTAAAAAAACATTGTGAAAAATGGAGAAATTGCCCATTTTGTCTGATGATCAATTTCTCCTTTTGCAACAATGTTTTCAAATCTTCAATATTTAAACTTTCATTTGGAGAGAGATTCATAGTTTTATATAGACGTGTTCAATGGAATCGTTCGTAGATTTGTCGTATTAGTAGTCCCAGATGTGGGGAAGGGTTACAAAGCAGTGTTTGCACAACTTGTTCAATATGTTAGGGGCGCTGCAAAACGTACTGGTCATGTGACACATATTTGTAATGCTAATTATAGCAATCCAGTCCCGTGACACATAACCCTTACTGAATATCCTCATAGAAAGAAATATATCTGTCTTTACGTAAACGACTTTCCATACAGACGTCATTAAATATGTAATTCAAATTCGTTTCTGACCACATATTTAATAATCTATTTAAAAAAAGAATGAAATCAAAGTATAAATGCATTGATTTACAGAATTAAAAAATGTTCAGTGCCTTCAAGGGAAAATGTATCAAGAGCAAAAACAAGCAATGCGTCAAAGTATGTGGAACTCTTTTTCCGTTGACAGTTTCATTAAAGTAGGCTTTACTAAAGTAAAGTATACAACGATTTGGAATAAATATCGCATAGATCTAGTATTTAAAAACAAAACCATGTAACAAGTAATTACATTAAGACAATTTAACAACACGACCAGTTTCTTGAATTTGTTTCTTTGTTTTTAATCGAAATGTTTAAGAGAAAACAATCCATATAGAAAGGTACACTTGTTAAGTTAAAACAAATCTTTTAAAAAAACCCTTGAATTTTTCAGTTGTTTTTTGATAAATAATAATAAATCCTAACCAGATAAACTCCACACAGCGACTTCATTAATTGATAGTGTTTCCTGGTTGCTCTGATATCCGGTGTCTACATGTAATATGTAAGTGACAGAAAGAAATACACAGAACCGTTTATTTTGAATTAAAATCGAATTCTATTTCCAACAGTGAATCTTTTTTTTTTTAAAGGAGCTATTTACATTCAAGGAATAGCAATTCGCGATGCTGTCTCTCTTTGTGCTCACTCAGATCTCCATCTGACACAGAAACAAATAAATATCCTCTTTTTATCTACAATGACAAGACGTATACATACACATTTAACATTTCTTTAAAAGAAGCTATTTCCAGGACTTACAATCTCATTAAAACCTGACGTTAATATTACTAGTTCGTATACAGATCTGACGACTGCCCGAGACAGGTCGACTCAGATTGACCTTTGCGTCAGCCAATCAAACTGTCGCTTACCAAAGCTGTCGGTATAAAACAGGTAAGAGAACCCGTATCTATAGCGGTAATTGACCAGTCCTGTGTTCCATAGTCACACAACTCAAAACCTGTTTTGCGAAACCTATATAGGTTTTGTCGATATACCGTTCCTTAGTCGGTTAACCAAACATGTTCTATCTGTTTTCCCATTCATAAAACAGGTAGGTTTCGTTCCGTTTGATAGGCATATCTTAAACTGTTTACGTTGTGTTTACTATGGAACACACGGCTGAAACTCCCTCGACAGAATTGTCCGCCCTTTCTTTGACGTCCTAGACAAACATAGATTTCTTTAGAAACTATTAGGCTGTAGTCAAGCATCCGCACATGTCTTTGATGAAGTTAAAACCTACCTTTTCTCATCAGAATTTGTGAAAACCCTGTGGGAAACAGTACCTTTCCCCTTTCCCACATACATACACATTTTGACCTATCTGCAACAGTCAACTTTTGAAAACAATGTGGAAAAAGTATAATATAGTTTAAAAAGTATAATATAGTTTAAAAATTATAGTTTAAAAAGTATAATATAGTTTAAAAAGTATATTCAGTAAATTTCCTTCCAATAATAATTTGGCTTCAATATCTTTGCCTAGTTGTTTCTTATTCATCTGTTGCAGATTTGTTGTGTGGGGGAAATAGTTTATACAACGGCGAAAATGTTTCATGGCCTTCGGTCAATATTTCTACATTCCATTTCTTATTGTTCAGGGGTAGCTGTGAATAGTGTTGCTCATCCAGCTGAAAATGCAGAATACATGGAAGTGGAAGAAACACCGATATACGAGGAAATAGAACCTGCTGAACACGTGGCATATGACTGTGAGGGAGGAGTCGATATTGGAGCCAACAACACAGCCTTCTGTCCGACTGCTTCTACTTCAGCCGATTATTTGACACCAATGTCCACAAATTGTAAAAACGATACCCCAAAACAGCAAGACTATGAATTACTGCTTGTTTCAAGACCCTCTGATGACTACTGTAGCTTTGTACCACACGAGGAAATAGAACCTGAAAACACGGTATATGACTGTGAGGGAGGAGTCGATATTGGAGTCAACAACATTGGCTTCTGTCCGACTGCTTCTACTTCAGCCGATTATTTGACACCAATGTCCAAAAACTGTAAAAAAGATACTCCAAAACACCAAGACTTAAAATCACTGCGTGTTTCAAACGCCTCTGATGAATATTGTAGCATTATACAACACTCGAATGGTTTACAGAGCATCATTGCTGGTTCAGAAAACAGTGACGATTCTGATGATGGCTACGTGAAAGCACCACGTAGGAAAGCCTACAAAAAACCCTGATACGGATGACTATTTGACATCCTCGTTTTAATGTTATCACATAGTAACACAAACGAATGCTATACAGAACAGCAACTCTGCTTCAGAAAACATTGACGAATACGAAGATGACTATTTGACACCATCTCCGAGGAAACACCTACATTAATCTGTTTTCCCTGATAGAGATGACTATTTTACACTATCTTCTAGGAAAACCTACATTAACCCTTGTCACTGATAGAGATGACTAGTTGACACCATCTCCGAGGAAACACCTACATTAACCTATTTTCCCTGATAGATATGACTATTTTACACTATCACATAGGAAAACCTACATTAACCCCTGTCCCTGATAGAGGGACCCTGTAAGAACAACTTACAATACACCATTGTTCCTGATAGAGATGATCATAATGACACCATTTGCGAGGAAACACCTACATTAACCTATTTTCCCTGATAGAGATGATTATTTTACACTATCATCTAGGAAAACCTAAATTTAACATTTGTCCATAATACATATGGTTATTTGACACAATCCTATAGTAAAACCTGCATTAACCCATGTCCCTGTCCCTGATAGAGATAATTATTTAAAACAATCCCCAAGGATAACCTAGAACAAACATTTGGAAAACTTACATTAACCCTTGTCCTTGACAGCGAGGACTACTTGTCGACATCCCCTATAAAAAACCTGACATTTAACCTTGTCCCTGATAGAGATGACTATTTGACACTATCTCCTAGGAAAACCGACATTAACTCATGTCCCTGATAGCGATGAATCTTTGACACCAACTCCTAGGAAAACCTACATTAACCTTTGTACATGATAGAGATCACTATTTGACACCATATCCTGAGAAATCCTACATTAACCCTTATCCCTGGGAGAGATGACTATATGACACCATCCCCTAGGAAAACCTACATTAACCTATGTCCCTGCGAGGGATAACTATAACAATCCATGCCCTAGGAAAATACATTTAAACTATTAAACTGATGGAGAAGACTACTTGGCACCATCCCCTAGGTAAACCTATATTAACCCTTGTCCCTGATGGAGATGACTTGTTGGCACCATCCCCTAGATAAACCTATATTAACACTTGTCCCTGATGGAGATGACTTGTTGGCACCATCCCCTAGGTAAACCTATATTAACCCTTGTCTCTGATGGAGATGACTTGTTGGCACCATCCCCTAGGTAAACCTATATTAACCCTTGTCTCTGATAGAGATGACTATTTGGTACCATCCCCTAGGTAAACCTATATTAACCCTTGTCTCTGATGGAGATGACGTGTTGGCACCATCCCCTAGGTAAACCTATATTAATCCTTGTCTCTGATAGAGATGACTATTTGGTACCATCCCCTATGTAAACCTATATTAACATTGTCTCTGATAGAGATGACTATTTGGTACCATCCCCTAGAACAACCTACATTAACCTTTGTCCCTGATAGAGATGACTATTTGGTACCATCCCCTAGGAAAACCTACATTAACCCTTGTCCCTGATAGAGATGTCTATGTTACACAGTCTAAATATTTGTCCATTATAGAGATGACTATTTGACATTATCCCCTAGAACAACCTACATTAACCTTTGTCCCTGATAGAGATGACTATTTGACACCATCCTCTGGGAAAACCTACATTAATCATTGTCCCTGATAGAGATGACTTTTTTGACACCATCCCCTTGGCAATCCTGCATTAATCCTTTGTCTCTGATAGAGATGACTATTTGACACCATCCCCTATGAAAACCTACATTAACCCTTGTCCCTGATAGAGATGACTATGTAACACAGTCTATACCTTTGTCCCTGATAGAGATGACTATTTGACACCAACTCCTAGGAAAATCTACATTAACCTTTGTCCCAGATAGAGATGGCTATTTGACACCATCCCCTAGGAAAACATACATTAACCTTTGTCCCTGATAGAGATGACTTTTTGACACCATCCCCTTGGCAATCCTGCATTAATCCTTTGTCTCTGAAAAAGATGACTATTTGACACCATCCCCTAGGAAAACCTACATTAACCCTTGTCCCTGATAGAGATGACTATGTAACACAGTCTAAACCTTTGTCCCTCATAGAGAGGACTATTTGACACAATCCCCTAGATAAACCCACATTAACCTTTGTCCCTCACAGAGAGGACTATTTGACACAACCCCATAGGAAAACCTACATTTTCCTTTGTCTTTGATAGAGATGACCCTTTTGACCACATCCCATACATAAATTACATGACACCTTCCCCTAGGAAAACTTACATCAAACTTTGTCCCTTGGATAGATATAATTATTTGACAACAACTCCTAGCAAAACCTACATTAACCTTTATCCCTGAAAGAGAAAAGTATTTGACACCAACTCCTAGCAAAACCTACATTAACATTTGTACCTGAAAGAGAAAAGTATTTGACACCATCTCCTAGCAAAACCTACATTAACCTTTATCCCTGATAGAGAAAAGTATTTGACACCATCTCCTAGCAAAACCGACATTAACCTTTGTACCTGAAAGAGAAAGGTAGTTGACACCAACTCCTAGCAAAACCTACATTAACCTTTGCACCTGAAAGAGAAAAGTATTTGACACCATCTCCTAGCAAAACCTACATTAACCTTTATCCTTGATAGAGAAAAGTATTTGACACCAACTCCTAGCAAAACCTACATTAACCTTTGTCCCTGATAGAGTAACACTTTGACACCATCTCCTAAGAAAACCTACAATAATATTTTGTCCCTGATAACTATTTGACACCTTTAACCAATGTCCCTGATAGAGATGGCTATTTGACACCATCCCCTAGGTAAAGCTACATTAACCTTTGTCCTTGATAGAGATGATCATTTGACACCGAAACCACCCCCTAGGAAAGTCTACATTAACCCTTGTCCCTGATAGAGAATACTATTTGAGACCAACCCCTAGGAAAACCTACATTAACATTTGTCCCTTATAGACATTTCTATTTGACACCATCCCCTAGGACAACCTACATTAACCTCTGTCACTCGGATAGAGATGACTATTTGACACCATCCCCTAGGAAAGCCTACAATAAACATTTGTCCCTGATAGAGATTATTATTTGACACCATCCCCTAGAAAAACCTACATTAACCCTTGTCCCTGATGGAGATGACTTTTGACACCATCCCATAGTAAAAAATACATTCACCATTGTAGGAAAGCCTACATTAACTTGACATAGATGACTGTTGAAGCAATTGTTACATGTTTCTAGTAAATTTTGAAAGGAAATTGTTCATTTCGGTAACAACTGCTTTTTCCACACTGCAACTTTTTAATCAATATTTTACTTAATTCATATATTTGTTAAATTTGTTAAAAAAAATATGTTTGCTACAAGAGACTATTGTTTTCATAGGATCTCTTTTTAAATTGCAAAGAACCTATGCCATAGTTTATATTATGAGCATAAAGCTTGTTAAGCATGAACACTATTCGAATAGAAAACCAATAAAAAATGATAATACCAAGTAGAAGTAGATTAATAAAGGCCCTCAATGGCATCTTGATTTCTTTAGCTGAAGAATATATATATTAATAAAGGCCCTCAATAAAGGCCTCTTGTTTTCCTCAGCTGAAGAATATATATATTAATAAAGGCCCTCAATAAAGGCCTCTTGTTTTTTATTCAGCTGAAGAATATATATATTAATAAAGGCCCTCAATGGCCTCTTGTTTTCCTCAGCTGAAGAATATATATATATTAATAAAGGCCCTCAATAGCCTCTTGTTTTCTTCAGCTGAAGAATATATATATTAATAAAGCCTCAATGGCCTCTTGTTTTCCTCAGCTGAAGAATATATATATATATTAATAAAGGCCCTCAATGGCCTCTTGTTTTCTTCAGCTGAAGAATATATATATTAATAAAGGCCCTCAATCGCCTCTTGTTTTCTTCATACATCTTTCAATCAATTGATCACACAGTGAGTAACTCTATGACTTAGCTAAATAAAATGATTCAATTCAGTTAAAAGCATGTTGTGTTGTTATTGGTGATAAAAACTGAGATGGTAAAGAAACAGATTTTACAGAAAATGCCATCAAATGCGTCAAAAACAATGGGACTATCCATAGTTTTGAATATTTCCATTGGATCAAGATTTGAGTTATCAACTTATATTGATGTAACAGACGGACTAGCAAATGGTGCTAGTGGACAAGTTATAAGAGTAAGCAGAATGAAAATGTCTACCAAAAGTACAATTGTCTGGGTTATGATTGATTCTGATACTGTTTGACTGAAACAAAAGCATACACACGCACGCACGCACGCACACAAACATAAACTAGATATCACTAAGACAAACATTCTGACAAAGTTTCAACATGCTCAAGCCAAAAATGTGGCTTCCAGAGTGTTAAC
>JAUELF010237861.1:0-12871 GCA_031471495.1 Clinocardium nuttallii
TTATCTATGTTTTGTACTTGATTATTTCAAAGTATGTCAGGTTAAAACATCATTGAAATCATTGTGGCAAAAGGAGAGATTGCTTATAATGTTACTATGTTTTTCAAAAAAAAAGTCTGCTGTAGAGACGTCATAAAGCGTCTTCATGAGGGATAGGGTTAAACAAATTGTGCCCGTGACTATTTTTAAATAATAATGTAGACACTGTGACAATATGATTTGATACGTAGCCCACACGATCATGATATGCTTAATATTTAACGGCATAATATATAGAACATATCGCGGCGCTACGTTCATAATGGAGTCCCCTTTGGGAAAGGCACATTTCCTAGTCTAGTACTGGTTTGTTTACGCCCGGGATCATGAATAAGTGAACTGTCGCTGTAATATAACTGAAATAATGTTTAAAACGGCGTAAAACTCTAATAAAACAATAAACAATATTAACATAAAGTCAACGACATGTAATTAATTAATAAATAAGTGTATGTGTGTTCTTACCTTCGTCTGTATACTTTCGGTAGCGATTAAGTGTTGCGATGTAACGCTCAGAAAGAAATGATTCGCAATATATAAGTAGGACCCACTACGCGTCTTTCGATATTGGGCTTTGAATCCATCTGCGTACATCATAGATTTATCGCGAGTCTATGCATCTGCACAATCAAGCCCGAGACTTAACGGTCCGCGGTTATGTTATGTTTATCTAACCGCATCTTTTGACGAATACACTGGAAGTGTAGCCCTAGAAGAGGTGCTTTCATATAACGTTATATGCTGTAAAAGCGGAGTGTCACTAAGACCCTAAAGCATTAGACGCGGTATACAGAACAGAATTTGAACTCAAACCGACTTTTGCAGTGTGGACTGTGCATGTAATAAGCGTTTATTTCGCAACTTCCGGACACATGGTTCGATCGTGATGATTGTCTAATTAAAATAGTATACATCTACTTTGAAATAATCATGGACAAATGTAACACATCGGTAGGCTTTTGGTATGAGCCGTATCGCGGGAAAACCAACATTATGGACTCTGCGTAAAGTGTCGATCCTGATCAGCCTAGGCATGTCGCGAAGGCTTACCCGGACGGACAATTTTCGCCTCCCGTGGATTTTCTGGTTCAGGAATCATTACTATATATCTCTATCACCCTGAGCTGGAATTTGTCGGTCCGGATCAGTCAGCGCGGACAGCGCCGGCTGATCTGGTCGATACATTTCGCAGATGCCATAATATTGGTTTTCTCGCGGGACGGCTCTTATAAAGAGATAAACCAAGACGAATGTGTGACGCAAAGCGGCAAAGAGAAGCCGCAATCTTTCGTTGCAAATGTCGCAATAAGAACATTTAAGTCCACAAATATTAGAATAAGATTAAACTGTTTATATAGTCAGTAATGCTGATATCGGTATTTGAAGATATAGTTATTATGTAGGATAACATTGCGGGTCTGTGTTTAAGGGGAATGAGATGATTTATTTAACACAAGCATTGATCAAATACAAAATATATAATAATATATAAAATGAAAGTATGATAATTGAAAAGTGTTAACAATTATTGTGGTTAATTTATGATTGATCATTATGAGCAATTTCACCTTTTGCCACAATGATTTCAATGATGTTTTAACCTGACATACTTTGAAATATTCAAGTACAAAACATAGATAATCTCTATAAATGATAGTAAGATACATGTTCTTATCATTGTGCGAAAAGGATTGAAAAAATGAAGGGGAAAGGACACAATTTACAAGGGATGAAATGAACATTAACTGTTGAGCTAGCTCATTAGCATATATAGAAAATATGTAGCAGATGACTTTAGAAACATTGTGGCCAAAGCATGGAAATACTTCTTCACTTTAAATGCACTTATTTTCCAATATTAAGTGATGTCTAATATATGGACCCAAAATTCAGTGTTAATTAAT
This sequence comes from Clinocardium nuttallii, assembly GCA_031471495.1. Classification (NCBI taxonomy): domain Eukaryota; kingdom Metazoa; phylum Mollusca; class Bivalvia; order Cardiida; family Cardiidae; genus Clinocardium; species Clinocardium nuttallii. Next base: position 1,944 of record JAUELF010237861.1, read on the forward strand.
TTAAGATATCATACACAAATTAACCCTTTCCCTCATATGGCAATTCTGTAGCAGACGACTTTTTGTAAAACAAGTACTGTCACTTATACTGATACTACTACTACTACTACTACTATTAGCATTTCTTCTAATGATACTGGTACTACTAGTACTGGTACTACTACAACTACTTGTACTGGTAGTAACCAGGGACTGAAACTACTTCTACTGATACTTGTACTATCACTCCTTGTACCGGTACTGGTACTACTACTGCTGGTACATGTAGTATTACTTTGTCTACTACCAGTAGTAGTAATAGTACCAGTACATGTAGAACTAGTACCAGTACCAATAGTATAACCAGTAGTTCCACTAGTAATACATGACTGTTACTGGTACTATTAGTACTGTCACTGGTACTGATACTACTACTACTACTACCGGTACTACTTCTACTGATACTGGTACTACTTATACTGATACTGGTACTACCACTCGTTGAACTGGTACTACTACTACTACTGGTAACTGTAGTAGTACCACTAGTAGTACAGTACTGTTACTGGTACTGGTACTTATGGCAATGGTTGTAGTACTGGTACTAGTACTAATACTACTACTGGACTCACTGTTGCTAATACTACTAGTACTACCACTCGTTCTACTGGTACTGGTACTACTACTACTGGCACTACCACTCCTTGTACTGATACTAGTACTACTACTACTGGTACCTGTAATAGTACAACTAGTAGTACAGTACTGGTACTGGTACTGGCAATGGTTGTAGTACTGGTATTAGTACTAATACTACTATTGGACTCACTATTGGTACTTCTTCTACTGATACTGGTACTACTATTACTGGTTCCTGTTATAGTACCACTAGTTGTACAGTACTGGTATTGGTACTTATGGCAATTATGTTGTAGTACTGACAATAGTACTAATACTACTACTGAACTTACTTTTGGTACCTCTACTACTACTTGTACTACCACTCCTTGTTCTGGTACTGGTACTACTACTGGCACTACCCCTCCTTGTACTGGTACTGGTACTTCTGACAATGGTCGTAGTACTGGTACTAATACTACTACTGGATTTACTATTAGTACTTCTACTACTGGTACCTGTAATAGTACCACTTGTAGTACAATACTGGTACTGGTACTTCTTGCAATGGTCGTAGTACTGGTACTAATAATACTACTGGACTTACTATTGGTACTTCTACTACTACTGGAACTAATTCTTCATCTTGTTCGTCTAGCGGTACTTCTACTGGTACTGGTACTACTTCTATTGGTACTGGTGCTACTAGTTTTAGTTATACAGGTTCCCTAAACTTTGTTTCTGGCCAAAATAGCAGTGGCATTGAATGGTAGGTTGGTTTTCTGGCAGTTACTGAAAAGCTATGCACATCAATGAGACTAATTATATAAGGTATATGCATCCTGTTGTCATTCATTCTTTTAGAGTAAAGGGACTTTTACCTTGCATTTTCTAAGAAAAACAGCAGTTTTGCTGAAAAAACAGGCCTTTCTTCAAAGGAAAAGTCAATTTACCACAAAAGGTGTAAGGTGACATATCCAGTGCATTTTTTACTAACGTGAACGATGTTCAGTGTTCATGGATAATTTAATTTTTTTTATTTTTTTAACTTTTCCAGGAGTAAAATGTTGCACCATTTCTACCTTGAAAAACAGCTTTGTACTTTTTTCCTTCATATTTTCCTCAAAAATTATCTTTTCATATTGATTTAAATTCTATTTATAAAGTTATATATGAATTTTGATATGGTTTGTAGTTTTCATTAAAAATAATTGTGTGTTTTAGGTTTACGACCAAAAAGCCTAACTATATATATATATATATATGTCCTTTCGATGAAATTGGTCATGTCATTGAGCCAATATATTGTTTTAAATCGATTTTTTTCCCTGTTTCTATGAACTTACAAAATACAAAGAATAAAGAGATTCTATGGTTCGGAAATTGTTGGTGAAATAACTGTAGCATACGCCTTTATGGCTATTTTTGTTAAAATCTGACAAATGAATACAGTTTAAAATGCTAATTTCGTGACATTGGACTATTTGTCGGTGAACAATGTTCATGTTGGGCAAAATAGCAGTGAGCTTGCTATGAAACAAGTGTGTCATTAATCCCCAACAATTGGCTTTCGCTAATTGATCCCAATGCTGGCCCCTTTAACCCATATGGATCGCTCTCTTCGTCCAATATGGCACGTGTCGGTTTCCCTTTGATCACACTTTCTCCGTTTGCAATAATTCAGCACAAACAAAATAAGAATACATAAGAATTGTATATTGTTATAGGCTTGATTATTGAATATGGAGGAATTATACAAACATTATGCAAACATTATGCATAAATCCGCTGTATTGACTTTTTAAAAATCTCGGAAACACTGTTGAAAACCCAGCTTAATTGTGTAGCCGAACATGTCCTAGCTCAATGGGATATTTTCCACACCGATTAAGTATGTTTGTCAATCTTTTAATGATTTATATCAATAAAACATACTGAATATATATACCTTTTCATTATATATAAAGAAATACGAAACAGGTATCGCGAGAAATGTTCAATGTGATTCATATTAAACGAATTGCTATAAGTCGTTGCATAACATAGTTATCATTGTTGCAAGATTAAACCTCCATCAGCTTTGAAATTGATCCTTATGACCTTGATTGGGTCCCTTCAACCATACGGCACGATTCACTCTCACATATGGCACGCGTCAATAATTTAAATATTTTATAAAGTTTTAAGAATCAATTAAGTCATTTACTCGTTGACTTGTTGGTAATATAGAAAATCTCTATAAAATAATGGATAAGCTATGACTAAAATTGGAAAACATTGTGACAAAAGGAGAAATTTGCACGGTTTGTGCAATGTCTTTTTTTGTCATTATTTTTTCAAAAGCCGTCTGCTGCAGAGGCATGTAATATGAACACAATTACTCCGTTTGCACTCACAAACAAAATAAGAATACAAAAGAAATGTATATGTTTATAGGCTTGAGTATTGAATATGGAGGAATTATACATAAATTATGCATAACACCGCTGTAGTATTAGAATTTTTAAAAATCTCAGAAACACTGTTTGAAACCCAGCTTTATTTCGTTAGCCGAACATGGCATAGCTTAATTTGAGGAGGAGAACACGTTGATGGATGATAAAAGGGAGTTTACAATAACTCACCGTAAGCACTTAATGCTCAGGTGAGCTAAACAAATACAACCTTAATGGTTTGTTCGATTATAAGAGTGTATTCAATCTCTTTGGACATTGTTACCAAAGTTATTGTCTACAAACATAAAGGTACATTACATGTAAACTTTACGAAGTGAATTGCCATGAATCAAATGAACTAGCTAAAGCATTATGCATGTTATCATTTAACTTTTACAAGGAACATGACTAGCAAAATAAATTTGATTTCGTAATCATTAAACAATTTATGTTACAGGTGATCAAGAAAATGAAGAAAATGAAGAAAGAACAACAAGCCAAGACAAGACATGGTATGTACAAACATTCTGTTTCTTGAGGCTGGTGGCTACTATGATACTTTCTACAGGTTTCAATCTATGAATGTATTACGAAACCCTGGCAGTCAAGCCTTTATGAAAAATACAACGAGGAAGTCTGCTAGAGGTGACTACATGTGTGAATATTCCTGGTATAATATGTCTTGTGAATAGTCTTTAAGTGGAAGATAGCACGTACGTACGTACAGTCTAGATATTTCGATTTGACTTCATAGTTGAAATTTGCTTAATGCAACACTGGTCTAATTCATGTTGGACCAGTTTTGCCAAAACCTTTTTGCAGAAATCTTGTGGTTTTTAATTGAAAAACTAGTCTTACTCAAACCTTTTCAAATATCTCTTTTAATTGTTATCATCTCTGTTTATTAACTCCCATATGAACAAGTATTAATCTTACGGGGTAACTCACGCGAAAAAAGTAGCAAAGTGTTGCATTCACCCCTGATATTCTTTTTGAGCAATGCTATCCATAGCTATACTGACCATAACATTAAAGGTATTTCAAGTCCACCCAGAACTCTTAAACCTCCCAAAAATCATTTGCAGTTGACCAATTTATATTTTATTCAGGTGTACTGTTTAGAAGACATATTGAATCTGCTCTAAACAGACTAACTCAATTAAGAGCAGCCCCCAAGCAGTAGAAGGAGAATTAAGAAGAGCATTGCCAACACTGGATAGAATGAGAGTTTCTCGGTCACGCAGAATGGCAAGGAACACAGTTGAAACAGAAAGAGCTGCTGATGTCAAGTGTAGGCTGACTGCTCTTGACAAACCAACCTACACATCAACCAGCCATCTGAATCTAGATGGACTTGGTAAGAAATACACTTTCCTTAACAGTAATTTTCTGAATGTGCTCTCCCATATTCCATCAAATCTTTTAAATCCTTGCAGAACTGAGGTTGCCACTGAGATTGCCAAAGTCATTCTTGTGTGATTTTCATATTATTAAACAAACAAGAATGTTCTTTGTCTGTTTCTCTTATACATGCCTTCAATTTCATGTTGTTTTGCCAAACAAATGGTCAATATGGGAAGAGGGAAATTTGACGTTAATGGCAGTTCTGCAAACTTTAACAAATATCAATAATATTGGCTGCACAAAATTGACATAAGTAAGACCTTGTAGTATGATTTTTAAATCACCAGAGCACAATGTGTTCAAGGTGAGTTTTCGTTATCGCCTTTATCGCCTTTTGTCCGTCGTTTCGTTGTCCGTCGTCAACAGTTGCTTGATAAAACCCTAAACGCAACATTTAGCATCCCATCTTCATGAAAGTTAATCAGACATCTCCAACATATCTAGGTCAAATTTAAGGGAAATCTTGTTAACACTCTGGAAGCCACATTTTTGGCAGGAGCATATTAAAACTTTGTCAGAATGTATGTCTTAGTGATATCTTGGCCGAGTTTGAAACTGGTCCATGTCTAGTCAAATACTAGGTCATAAGGTCAAATTTAAGGAAAATTTTGTTAAAACTCTGTAAGCCACATTTTTGGCTTGAGAATTTTGAAACTTTGTCAAAATGTTTGTCTGAGTGATCTCTAGGCCAAGTTCGAAACTGGGGCATGTCTGGTCAATATGTAGGTCACAAGTTCAAATTAAGGTAAATCTTGTCAACACTCTGGAAGCCATATTTTTTGCTTGAGAATTTGTCAGAATGTTTGTTAAGTGATACCTAGGTCGAATTTAAGGAAAATCTTGTTAACACTTTGGAAGCCACATTTTCGGCTTGAGAATGTTGAAACTTTGTCAAAATGTTTGTGTGAGTGATCTCTATGCCCAGCTGGGTCATGTCCGGTCAATAAGTAGGTCACTAGTTCGAAATTAAAGAAATCTTGTTAACACTCTGGAAGCCACATTCTTGGCTTGAGCATGTTGAAACTTTGTCAGAATGTTCGTCTTAGTGATATCTTAGTGACATGTCCGGTCACAAACTAGGTCACTAGGTCAAATTAAGGAGTATCTTGTTAACACTCAGGTGAGCGATCCAGGGCCATCATGGCTCTCTTGTAAGTGTTCTACTTTCTCTACTGCCACCACATATTTTTCAAACTGTAGTAATACCTTAATACTTTTGAATAGAGTAACACATTATTTTGGGTGCTACCTGTTTCAGTGTGAGCCTTTATTCATATTCTTAATTATCTCCAGGAAGACTAAGTCAGGCAACTTACAGCTTTCCAATAGACTGGAAGAAAACTGATTTTGAAAGTTTTATTAGGGAAACGTTTACAGTGCTTAAAGGGATTGACTTCACTGTTTGCCTTGGTGCGGCAATGTGCAGATTATTACCCCTTTTCGAAGTAACAACAGAAGAAATAAAGACAAAGAAGGGATCACAAAAGGCATCTCTATGGATTCTTCCTTCTGTTAATATTTAACACGTTGAGATGGGCAACCCAACAGTAAGTAATTGATTTGTTAAGTGTTATCTCCATTAATTCATTGCAATAGTCAATGCTTCTCCAGATAATTTGTTAAAATGTTTTTTTGAAAACGTCTACAGCTATGAAAACTTTTATGTACAAGTTATTTTAGAAGACAAATCATATAGCATCATAAAAAAGGTTCAAGGCTTCATATAACAATGCTGATGATCATCTTCAGTGGTAATCTAGTGTCAATAGCTCACAATATAAGTCTGGCTTGCAAATAAGATGTGTGACACATGCGGTAAATTACCAACTTCAAAACAGAGTATGTTTGGTTTATTTCATTTCAGTTATCATACTCTTGTTAGACACTTGTGTCAAGCTATGTCATGATAGCAATGACATGTCACCCTATCAAGATATAAATCTGCTATGTATTAACTGTGCGTAATACAAATATGAGCAGCCACATGAGAAAACCAACATTCTGGTCTCTGCGTAAAGTATCGACCCGGATCAGTGTAAACATGTCGTGCGGGTTAACCCGGACAGACACTTTCTGCCTCTTGTGGATTTTCTGTTCCATGAATGATTTCTCTATTCCTCTATCCCCCGGAGACGGAATGTGTCGGCCCGGATCAGTCTGCGCGGACAGCGCATGCTGATTCGGATCGATACATGACGCAGATGCCATAGTATTGGTTTCAGAGAGAGAGAGAGAGAGAGAGAGAGAGAGAGAGAGAGAGAGAGAGAGAGAGAGAGAGAGAGACGGCTCAATTATACGCCATGCGTAATCGTACATTTGGGATTCAAACCACGTTGCTCTGAACATCCTTTTTAGTTTCTACATTTTGGGACGTTCTGAGTCTGAGACAAGGTCTTTCGAACATTCAAGACGTTTTTCGAGAGCTCTGTTCCACAAAGTTGTATTTGCGAGTCCAATATCAAAACTGTTTCATTTTATACCACGCGGTTACGCAGTTTGCTGATCATTAAATCTACATGGACACATATGAGCCGTCCCACGAGAAATCCAACATTGTGGACTCTGCGTAAAGTATCGACCCAGATCAGCCTAAGCATGAAGCGCAGGTCAACCCGGACAGACACTTTTCGCCACCAATGGATGTTCTCTTTCAGAAATCATTACTCTAAACAATTATACCCATGAGACGGAATGTGTCGGCCCGGATTAGCCTGTGCGCAATGCGCAAGCGGATCTGGGTCGATATATTATGATTATGGTTTTCACTCCTGCATTGTATTAACATGCCATATATCCTTTATTCCATATATGTGTACATGCCTGACCTCGGATGCTTTCATAGCGATTTTGAGTACAAAACATATGAGGTAAACGGTGAGCAGTAAGCAACAATTGATACTGATGTGTGACGTATCAACATGTGTTCTAAGGTCTTTTGCCACAGCAGCGTCATAAATCGCCTGTAATTAGGTTTAATTATTCAAGAGGTGATTTCCTTTCTATGACAACTTAAACATACACTTCACACACCATGCGACTGGAGGTAAACGATTTTGATTTATTTTAGTTTTTACGCCGTTTTCAACATTATTTCAGTTATACCATGGCGACAGTTCACTTTATTCATGATCCCTGGGTAAAACAAACCTAGGCTAGGAAATGAGCCTTGTCCAAAGGCATTCCACCATGACCGTCGAGGATGCCCGGTTCCAAATTCCTGACGCTTACCACTCGACCACGGCAATTGACCCTGCTTCACAGTTTTAGTAAAGGGACTAGATATAGGTGCCGTATTGTTTCTCATTTGAAAGTTCATGGACGTAAAACTCATGAGGCTACACATTTAGTAGTTTTGTCAAAGTGTGCATCTAGGCCTAACCTTCATGTAGGATAACAATGAATGTTCTGGCGAGTATGTTCGGTGGTACATGTTCGTCTGAGTCTTCTTCGCCGAGCCCCATTAGCTCAGTCGGTAGGGCTGTCAATCCAGGGGTCGTTAGTTCGAATCCCGACTCGGCCAACATTCTTTCTGATATTTGACAAAAGTCAATGCGACATGAGTCATTTTTCTTTCACCAATGGGATAAGTCTATGTGGAAAAGCAACCAGTTGCTTGGAAAGAATGCTGTGTGTTGTATTGGTGTGAGAAAACCAGGAAACATATGAGTACGTGAACTGGCCGCCGTGATATGACTGAGAAATTGTTAAAAACGGCGGTAAACCCCAATCAATCAAATCAGTCTGAGTCTTCACAGTACGCAGGCACATAAAGACTCGATCCACATGTATACATGAATATGTCCAGGTGTGCTGAGTGAGTCTACACTGGTCGCAAATATCGCAAGATGGGTTTTCCCAGAGTTCCGATTATTTTGAAAAGTATCCATACCAGAAAAACATACATGAATACCTTCAACTAATGACTTAAAACGTAAATAGTGTTATGCAGATAAGCGCGCGTATATTCTGCGTGTGTAATTGACAGAGAGTATTAATCAAACCACTGTGGTACTGCCGGCCTGGGGAAGGAGAAGAATGGATGGGAAATAGGAAAGGAAATAACTGCAGCTTATAATTATGTAGTTATTGTTAAGAAGTTAACATATCATATATATCAAACATAGTACATATTATGAAACTGGCACTCGCAAAGTAGGAGCCCTAAAACGCTCACCTGAGTGCAATAGCTCACAAGTATACAAAAAGACATGTTTCGTCACACGGGCCCTACTGGCCCCCAGGTGAATCCGACACTGCATTTTCACGCGACTTCTATGTTCTTCTCCGTTCCACTTCGCGAATGTTAATAAGCTATCGGCGCATTTATTCTCAAAGCATTTTTACACTTCTTTTGGAGTACTCACGCCTTAAGTTTTTCACTGATGTTCCAACAACCTCATAATGATATTGTTGGGGGAGAGTTAAACCTTTTATATGCAGATTTGTTGTATCAATGATGAACTCTTTTTCTAGCGTTTTCATATTTTTCTAACAAACCTACTAGTTAAAACATGAAGTTTAACTAGGTAGAAAGCAGTTAAGACCTCGGAAGTCTTCGAGTGAACTGGGCTGAACTCGTACATTTAGTGCGTTTTCAGATTGTTCTTACACACCTACTAGTTAAAACATGTAGTTTAACTGGTTGATTGGGCTAACACAGATTGCTCGTTTCAATAAGTTTCGATAATCTAAATATGCTATTGACTTAGGCCTTTTGCGTCGTTCAGATATGCCCAAAAAATGGTGGTAATGGCTTGGTTTCGAATCCAAATTGTGTCACTGATTTTTCAAATACCTCGCAGTCATATTGAATAATTATGGGTTCCATTTTATTGGTTAAATCTTTACGGAATGGGCCTCACTTATTCATCAATATGACATAAATTCAGTGAGTTAATCGTTCGTTAACGTGACGTTATTTGAGCCGTCCAAGAGAAAACCAACAGTGTGGAGTCTGCGTAAAGTATCGACCGGACCAGCTTAAGCATGCTGCACAGGCTTTCCCGGACAGACATTTTCCGCCTCCTGTGGATTTTCTGTTACTGGGATCATAACTCTATATCTCCTCCCATTGAGACGGAATGTGTCGGCCCGGATCATTCTGCGCGGACTGTGCAGGCTGATCTGGGTCAACACATTACGCAGATGCCATAATTTTTGTTTTCTCGCAGGACGGCCCATTTCTGGTTTTATTTTAGTAGGTGAATACGACGACAAGTCAGAGAGTTTAGTGGTATGCGTTCTCGATAAGTCGTGAATACAACGCAACTCAAGAGAGCAAACTGGTAGGCGTTCTAGATAAGTCGTGAATACGATTGTGAGACATTTTATAAAGGTTATAGTCGTAAATGCGACGGCAATTCAGAGAGTTTACTAGAAGTCGTAGTCTATTAGTCGTGAATACGACGTCAAGTCAAGAGAGCAAACTGGTAGGCGTTCTCGATTGGTCGTGGTGTTTACGATTGTGAGACATTTTATAAAGGTTATAGTCGTAAATGCGACGGCAATTCAGAAAGTTTACTAGAAGTCGTAGTCTATTAGTCGTGAAAGCAATTTGGAGACCTTTATAAAGGAAGTCCTGCATGCGACAGCAGTTTTACTGGAAGTCATAGTCTATGCATCGTGAATGCGACGACAATTTGGAGAGGTTGATAACAGTCAATGGTTCGGTTGTTTTACTTAACACTGTCTCTTTTAAGAAACATTAGTTCGAGTTACTTATGTCCTTCCTTCTCTTAACCCCGAGTGGATGAATGAATGTTTATTGTTTATGGCGCATCGACAGCTAAGGTCATTTAGCACGCAATTAAATTTAATTATTCATAATCCCTGGGTACACAAACCAGTACAAGGCTAGAAAATGTGCCTTTCCCAAAGGCACTCCACCGTGACCGACTTGCCGCGACTGGGGATCGAACCAGGGACACCCTGTTTCGAAATCCCCGATGCTACCAATTCGATCACGGCGGATTCCTCCAAGTGGATGATGCACCGGCGCTAATCCTTATCATGCTGAGTTTTCAAAATGGCTTTTCCTGCTTTGTATTTGTAAAGAGTTGATATCCAATTTTAGGAATAACAATATAAAACTGATGCGTTTAACATCCAACAGTATAGAACCTGGGAAGACGGCGCAGATGTGTGGGTTGACCCGGCTCTATGATTGAGGCCAAGGCTTCGCAAAAACCGTTCCAGTCGTCAAACGACTTGGAGATATCGTAAAGACCGCTGTTATCTTTATCTCACATAATGAGGGACATTAGTGATCATTATATTATCTCCCTTGTCAGACCCGGCCGGGTAGCTCAGTTGGTAGCGCATCTGACTCGTGATCTGGAAGTCACGGGTTCGATACCCAGTTGAGGCGAACATTCTTTCGGGCGATTTTTCCCATTGCCTCTCACCTCTGATTTATCTGAGAAAGTAGTCAGTGGCTTCGAAAGAATGTTGTGTAAGTACTGGTGTGGGAAAGCCAGGAAAACATGGGTAGGT
>JAUELF010237871.1:0-12869 GCA_031471495.1 Clinocardium nuttallii
TATTACTTTATTTTAGATAAGTATCAACATAAACTTGTAACACAGACTCCTCTCGACAGGTATTGATATGTCAACACTCGGTCATTTATTTAAAATATGAATAAATAGTGTTCTCAGGAGTATTTTGCGATAGCTGCTAGCACTCGCCGAAATAGGTGTCTTCGGCAAGGTCCACGTCTACTGACATATCATCACATCATTTGAGCGTTTTGAATTGTTAATGCCTTTTTTAAGCGTTTAGAATACTTTGATTATAATCGGCAGAACGAATAAGAGTCATAGTTAGTATGCAAGGTTTATAATACACATCATAAATTGTCCAATTATGGAATAAGAATACAATATCTATGATTTCCATATGGTGATTTATATTATTTGTGTTTAACGCCGTTTCCATCATTATATTCAGTTTGATCAATAATTAATGCTCCCAGGGCCCATCTAGAGTCGCCCTGGATGCTATCTCCCCTGTAGTCGACATATCCCTAAGTTAGAGGTTTAAACAGAATGATCATTCACCAACAATTTTAGTGATTACTAATGATCATATCTCCTCAAATTACGCTGAGCTCTTACAAATCTATACAGACGGTAGTAAAGATACTAATCAGACAGTTGCTGCAGCAATGGTTATACCATCAGAATAGTTACCATCTCAAAAAGACTCGGCAATAAGTCATCTATCTATGCTGCCGAACTGATCGCAATCCAATATGCTTTTAACTGGACTCTCGTCAATCGACCACACAATGTTGTTATTCTATCAGACTCGATATCCGCACTTTAATCAATGTATCTAAGAAACAGCAACTTTAGGCATGATATTATAGAAAATAGCATCTCCCTTCATGATCAGTGCTATGTAAATGACATCAAAGTCAATCTAGTGTGGTGTCTAGCTCATGTCGAGGAGAATGAACTAGCGGATACGGGGGCGAAGGACGGACTAGGGTGCTCTGTCGTTGACACTATTCCCCTGACAACAACTGGAATTGACTCCATAATTAGCAGCTTCAATAAGCTAAAATGGAGTAAAGGGCTGGCAGATTCAACCCATAGTCAGCCTATCTCACTACAGGGAGCCAGTCTTGGTGGCCACATAAATAGTCAACCTGTAACAGGGTGGATAAGTGTGTGACTAGACTGAGGCTGGGTTACAATATGCTGCCGGGCAATATGGGACGGTTCATATTGGGCAAACATAAATCCTGTCCCGTATGTGTCGTCCCGGATACTACAGAGCATTTTCTGTTGCATTGTGGTGTTCACAGGGAAGCAAGGAACACGCCCTCCGATGTCATACTGAGGTCTGGCGGTTTAATGGACATAAATACCTTACCTTTTCCTTCCAAGGCCATCCGGACCTCTACGTTTATGGCATGGGAGTGTTACATTTTGGACTGTCAGAAGACAGAAAGATATAGATGTCATCTTCAACAGTTTGTGTTCATTTCTTTTTCCGAATTTAGTGCAACTTTCATTATTTTTACTTCCTTTTCGCCAATGTTCTCCTTTTGGGGGCGCTTTCCATCAGGTCCGATCCCTTAACAATTTAAGGATTGGCCTCATTAGTCTTTAACTATTGACCTACAATGGTTAAATATTGACCCACATTTCTTAATTATTGTCCTACATGTCTTAATTATCAACTGACTGGGTCTTTAGATCGCGTCCGCGCTCTGACTTATTTTATTTATGTGTTTCACATTGTTTATGCCATAATCTTTACCCTAGTATAAACAGATAGTTTTATACACCAAAGGGATACATTTTACACACCCTTATATACTTTTTACCACTCTATATATATGATTTAATTATTTCATGAAGTACTACAGAGCGGACAAAAAGGACGTTGCATACAACAATTGGAAACATAACAAAATTTCTCCCGTATGTAGGTTGCATTTAAGTCTTTCTTTTATTTTTACCTTCAAATTGCACTGTTTTATGCCCTGGCCGGTACTAAATGGGATTTAGTACATATCTTCTAATGCGTTTTAATCGGTGGCACCGGTGGTACACGGTTCTTCCGTGTGCTTTTGTGGTGGGCCGACGGGCTGGACTTACTGGGGAGGGAGCCAGTGAATGCTTGGTGCATGTGTGTCTCCGTCTGCGCGGGTGCGGCGCCTTTCATTGCTTGTCGGGGTGATGGCGATATATGGGTCATTTACGAAAGATATCCTCCCCGACATGCTATGTTGGGGGTACGCGCGCGGATAGGGGCTTGCATGCGCAAGTGTGCAGGGGGCATAGCTGCGAAATCCCTCGGGCGGCTGGCTTGTTGGACCTAATATGGTAAGGAGTCCATACACATATATTGGCCAGTGTTGCAACCAAGCCATAAACTTGTTTTTTTACCATGTAAATAGTTTATTACACGTAATTGGCACAGTGTGGGATATATGTATATAACGATAATTGTTTACGTTTCCTTAAATGGTCGTTTTTGCGAGTTAATGTCCGGAATGCTAGAGGCCCAGCATCAGGTCTACGTTTTAATTGTTTTAATACAAATGTTTTAACCACACTGTGCCAGACAACTGTAACATGTAGCAACCTCGCGACGGGACCAACGATGGACGAGCCACAACATTTCATTTTGCTCGGTTTCCGAGGCACAATCATTTTGATGGTGTGCCGGAGACCGAGCTTGAGCGTAAAACAGGATTGAAAATCGTCCAATCATAGGCTCCGTTGCGCAGGTACGTTTGGTAGTGTTGTTTCTACCATATTATCTTTATATAAGAATTTGTTTTCATGTTTTTTCTTTGAAACAATTGGTTGTTTACGTCATAATCATATTTTCTCGCTTTTATTAAAGAGGAAAACACATGCAATTGCTATTTTAAAAATCTGTTCGCCCTTTGCCAATTTATATGGGCTAAAAGGTAAAGTAGGTACCTGTACAACGGGGCCTGTGATTGGCTGGACGTTAGATCTGGTCAACTCGTATTTCGACATAGATTTATATGTAAAAGTCGAGCTTGGGCGGTAAAGCGGATTGAAATTCGGCCTAGCAGGGGCGCCGTTGTGGACAACAGTTAAGGGGTGCTTTTATTGTACTCTCACTATTTTACTTGCCTTTTCTTTTCTTTTTTTTTTTCTATTTGTATTTTCTATTATTATAATCCAAGAAATCGTTTTATGTTTTCTTTTTAAACATTTGTTGTTGATATAAAATGAGACAAACACAAATACTTGTATTTTTTTAAAAATATATATTCATCCTATACCCATTCATATGGGTTAAATGTTAAAAGGTTTACCTGTACAACGGGGCCTGTGATTGACTGGGCGCTAACACTGGTCAACTCCTCTTTCACCATATGTTTATGTGAGAAGGTCGAGCTTGGCCAGAAAAGCGGATTGAAATTCGGCCAATCAGGGGTGCCTTTGTGGAGGACTGTTAGGCAGTGCTGTTTTTGCACTATTATTTGGAGAGAAAATGCAATAGCTGCTCACCAAATGGCATTATGCCGAAAGGCGAGGGTAAAGAAACCCAAACCATCATCAAGTCCGTACAGGACAGATGGGACCCATCTGTCAAATTTAGGAAACAACATTCTTCTAAAAAAATGGAAATCAGCCTTAAACATGTTTTTAAAAAGATAATGGCAATCTGTGCAGTAGGTTGGGGCCTACCTCTGTGTAAGATGGTGGCCCTCCTCCACCTCTATGTAAAGAGGGGGTCCAGAGCTATCTAACGCTTGGGCACTTAAATCGGGGGATAATCTTTTAAAACAATTTTTTTAAGAAATGGTCATGTGTTCAAATAAATAAAGGTTCATAGCAGGGAAGATAAATGTTTCTGAATTTCCGAGGTTTCGCTTCAGAATTATGTCCCTTATTATGGTCCCAAGAAGGTCATACCAAGTCAACTTTCTTTTTCCTGGAACTCTTGAAGAGCACAGCAGGCATAAGTTTATTAAAATTCAAAATCCAAGCAATCTCTGTTAATAATAGCACCCAAGAGGAGAATATATATAAAGAAGGTTGGAAAGGAGACTAAGAGGTCCAGGCAGGCGGAGAAGGACCAGTTACCCGTGGGAAACCAGGATGATTCAGGTGAAGTATCGAATTTGTTAAATTTTCAAAGAGAAGTAATGGCGCCAGCAATAGAATACGATGCATGGCAGCCGGTGCAGGAACCTAGTGATTTAATAGTGTAGGTAGTAATATATATTTAAAACTTAAAGAGAACATTTGGGAAGGGCAATATATTAATATTGCATCACTGTTAAAGTCAACAAGAGAGCTGCAAGTCATAGAAGACAATTGTCCGGCTGATGAGATCACCATACAAAATGAAAGATTATGCATTAACCAAACAGACATTAAATCATCCAAAATATAAATTGACAGGTGGACAGCACCAGAACTGATTAAATATATGAGGGAAATTCAAATGGCTGCCAGTAGGTCTCCTGGCTGGTGGAAATACGATTAGCAATACCGTTTGCAAATTGGTAGTAATCCATCCGCATCTTGGCGGCAATTCATTCCGAGTTTTGGTTGTTGTATGTGAATGCTGGCAGTATTTACACGGAACAGTCCAACTATACAAGGTTTAGTAGCAAGTCCCTGTCCTTTAGGAGACCTTTAGGAGAACTATGGTGCATCATGTAACTTTTTCAATACAGGAGCTAAATGTCCATTTTTTGCCTAATTGCAGGTTTATTCATGCCTGTCAGTCATGTGGCTGAAACCATCCGAAGTTTAATTGCAGGCAAACAAATACTACGATAGGTTTATATGAATTAGGGAAAACACCGCTAACATACATAAATTAATTGAATCGTTAAAACACTACAAGCATAATTAAAGGATGCTATATTCTGGTGGAAGGTCTATACAATGGATTTCCATTAACTTACGCAGGACCACGATGTGCACGTGAGTCTCATAACTTGTCCAGTGCAAAGCAGCACCCAAATAGGATGAGGGAAAGACTGATCAAATAAATAAAGAGGGGTCGAATTGCCGGTCCTTTCAATAATTAAGCATTCATGACCCTTCAAGTATCTCCGGTAGGTTTAGTCCCCCAAAAAGCCGATGATCATAGAATGACTTGTCATACCCAGACAACCGATTATTATTAACCATTTCATTGGGGGAAAACACTGCACAGTCACATATTCAAATATTTATCAGGCAGCCGATCTGATTTTGAAGTTTGGTAAAGGGGCACTTTTAAGTAAAACAGATATAAAACCAGTCTTTCGATTACTTCCTATCCCCCATCACATTTTGATTTGCTGGTATCAAATTTGACAACCAATATTTTTATGATAAAAAGCTTCCTATGGGTTCGTCAGCCAGTTGCGCTATCTGGGAGAAATTTGCAGGTTTCCTACATTGGCCGATAGGTGAGAAAACCAAACGTAGAGACATCCTGCATTTTCTAGACGATTTCCTATTTGGGGGAAAACCTCGAGTTCTAGTCCGGGTTTGGTGCTAACGGAATTTCAATCAGTGTGTTCACATTTCGGAGTCCCTTTAACTGAAGATAAGAGTATTCAATCTACAACATGTTTAACTTTTTGGGGGATTACAATTGACTCTGGGGAAATGGTTATGCGTCCACCAAAGGAGAAAACTCATAAATATGAAAGAACAAATATGCAAAGTCTTGTCTTCAAGAAAGATAACTCTTAAAGAAATGCAGTCACTGCTGGCTCTTCTCAAGTTCGCATACAAAGTGGTTTCCCCTGGTAGAGCATTCTGCAGAAGGCTGAATTATGCCTGAATAGGAATAGAAAAGCCTTATCATAAAATTAGGATCTCTTAGACCATTAAAGAAGATTTAAACGTCTGGCTCCTTTCCTACAAATTACAATGGGGTTCGATTGTTATCTAACAGAATGAGCTGGAACTCAACACAGATGCAATGCGGGACAATAATGGGTGATTCGGTATATACTTCTCAGGACAATGGGCGCATGATAGATGGCCCGAAGATTTGGTAAAGCAATGTCTTACAAGGGATATGACCCTCTTTGAGCTGTTTCCAGTGGTAGCCGCGATTTTTACTTTGTCAGGCAGCTTAGAAAATCAATGGTTTCTTTTCCATGTTGACAATTAAGCGGATGTTCAGGTAATCAATATCCAAATATGTAAATATGAGAGGGTGATGAAACTGAAAACCAATATACGGGTGAGAGCAGTCTATATCCCTTCCAAAGAAAACATTTATGCTGACTCAACTTCTTGTTCACATTGGGGGAGGCTCAGGAGTGCAGCGCCAGAGGTTAATCTGTCCCATCTTTAGTTTGGAAGATTAAAAAGCTATATCCAAACATGAGATTGTGTTAACTTGTGGTATTTCGACACTATATTACTCTGATTATAATATAAATAGTAAACTGATTAAAGAGGATAGCAACAGAATATTAATTTCTCGTGTATCTAAATAGACTGGTTTATTAACATAAGCACGGGCTTGTATGTGCAAGTTGTTACCATGCCTTTCACACACACGCACTAGCTGAAATATAAGTTTGTTTCTAATTGTATGGTAGTAGATTTTATGCTTTTGTTGAAAGGTGTGATTATCCTTTCCAGACGACTTTGTATTGTAATTGGCGGATAACAAGAGGTAGACATGCAATGTTGCAAGATACCATAACACATATACAATGAGTTATGTGACTTCATAATACAGCGTAATATCATCAGTGCTTTGAATGTATACTGTACTTGATCTCATGATTGGCACAACAATTGGAGTACGACTATCCACCCAAGTGTATCATATATTGCAACCTTGATATACGGATGATGTTTTATATGTTCTTTACACACAACTGTATATACCTTTTTACATATTCTAGTTCATACATGTATTATATACAAAATGCGACCTGTAATTATGCTCCAGACAGCAGGGATTTTTCTATAATGGTAAAATATTTTCATTTTCTATAGATATTAAAAAATAACTTTTTTTCTGTGAGAAGGCTTCCTTCATATAATAGCATAAGTTTAATATTTTAGTTTTATCTTTTCAATCGAGTATTCTAGATAATTTAAACATTAAAAGTATTGAAGACGTAAGCACGCCTTCTTTGAGCCCTACGTACCAGGAAATCAAAATAGTCAGTCTGCGATTTGAATGTGATAGTACCCTTAACATGTTTATACATTGAGCGAATAACCCTTAGCATGTTACACATTTTACATATTTGAACATTACAGTGTTTGATTGGTGTCTAAAATTCTATCAATAATACATTTTGAGATGAAAACCGCATCGGGTTTTGATTTGCCTTTTCTAAAACCTGCGCATCTGATAATTTGTTGTGTGACACCATTCTGAAATACGTGTAGTAAGGCCACTGGTGCAAAGTTTGCTTATATAGCTTGTCAAAGTTATGCCCCTGAAATTATCTATCGAATGTACATCTCCCTTTTTATATAGAGGAACGATTAAACCCTTCGATCAGCTTTTTGGGAAAATACCAGTGTCTAAAGCAGGATTGAATATATCTGTTAAACGTGAAGATAACATATCGGCATTGGCATGAAGTACTCGTTTATAAGGTTATCATAAGATGAAGCTTTATTCTTATTTGGTGACTTAATTGCTTTCTCAGCTTCTTGTATAGAGATCAAATTATTTAACTCTGAAAAATCCGCGTCAGTATTG
The DNA here is from genome assembly GCA_031471495.1 of Clinocardium nuttallii. Lineage (NCBI taxonomy): Eukaryota > Metazoa > Mollusca > Bivalvia > Cardiida > Cardiidae > Clinocardium > Clinocardium nuttallii. The sequence continues at coordinate 7,649 of JAUELF010237871.1, forward strand.
CTGAAATCGTGACAATCATTAAATACTTCGACGTCGCTTAAAGGGTTGCATTCTTTATCAGAACATTAATCTGAAAAATATGAATTAAAATCAACGGTTGAAATACTCGTTTCTGTTTATATATATATAACTATAAAGGATGTTAATAAGGAGTAACATTCAGTACCAACATCACTTATTGTTTACCAATATAACTTTAAAGGAGGTCTATGCGGAGTGACATTCAGAACCAACATCATGTATTGTTTACCATTACAACTTTAAAGGATGTCTATGCGGAGTGACATTCAGACCAAACATCACTGATTGTTTACCATTATAACTGTAAAGGATGTCTATGCGGAGTGACATTCAGACCTAACATAATTCATTGTTTACTATCATAACTTCAAAGGATGTCAATGCGGAATGACATTCAGACCCAACATCATTTATTGTTTACTATAATAACTTCAAATGATGTCTATGCGGAATTACATTCAGACCCAACATCACTGATAGTTTACCAATATAACTTAAAATGATGTCTATGCGGAGAGGCATTCAGACCCAACATCACTTATTGCTGACCAATATACCTTTAAAGGATGACTATTCAGAGTAACATTCAGTACCAACATCACGTATTGTTTACCAATATAACTTCAAAGGATGTCAATGCGCAGTGACATTCAGACCAAACATCAGTTATTGTTTACTATTATAACTTCAAATGATGTCAATGCGGAATGATATTCAGACCAAACCTTACTAATTGTTTACTAATATAACTTGAACGGATGTCAATGCGGAGTGACATTCAGACCCAACATAACTTATTATTTAGCATTATAACTTTAAAGGATGTATATGCGGTGTGGTATTCATACCCAACATCGCTTATTGTTTACCAATATAACTTCAAAGGATATCAATGCGGAGTGACATTCAGACCCAACATCACTAATTGTTTACCAATATAACTTTTAAGGATGTCAACGCGGAGTGACATTCAGACCACACTTCATGTATTGTTTACCAATATAATCTTTAAAGATGTCAACGCGGAGTGACATTCAGACCACACTTCATTTGTTGTTTACCAATATAACTTTTAAGGATTTCAATGCGGAGTGACATTCAGACCAAACATCATTTATTGTGTACCAATATAACTTCTCAGGATGTCAAAGCGGAGTGACATTCAGACCACACTTCATTTGTTGTTTACCAATATAACTTTAAGGGATTTCAATGCGGTGTGACATTTAGACCAAACATCACTAATTATTTACAAATATAACTTCAAAGGATGTCAATGCGAAATAACTTTCAGACCAAACATCATTTATTGTTTACCAATATAACTTCAAAGGATGTCAATGCTGAGTGACTTCAAACCCACATCATATATTGTTTACCAATATAACTTCAAAGGATGTCACTGCGGAGTGACATTCAGTACCAACATACCTTATTGTTTAGCAATATAACTTAAAAGGATGTTAATACGGTGTGGCATTTAGACCGAACATCGCTTATTGTTTACCAAAATGACTTTAAAGGATATCAAAGCGGAGTGACATTCAGACCCAACATCATTTATTGTTTACCATTATAACTTCAAAGGATGTCAATGCGGAGTAACATTTAGTACCAACATCACTTATTGTTTACCAATGTATCTATAAAAGATGTCAATACGGAGTAACATGCAGACCCAGAATCACTTATTGTTAATCAATATAACTTTAAATGCTATCAATGCGGAGTGACATGCAGACCCAACGTCACTAATTGTTTACTATTATAACTTCAAAGGATGTCAATGCGGAGTGACATTCAGACCCAACATAACTTATTGTTTACCAAAATGACTATAAAGGATGTTAATGCGGAGTGATATTCAGTAGCGGCGTGACTTCAGACCCAATATCACTTATTGTTTACCAACATAACTTTAAGGTATGTGTGTATGAGCCGTCCCGCGAAAACACCAACATTATGGCATCTGCGTAATGTGTCGACCAGATCAGCATGCGCTGTGATCCGGGCCGACACATTCCGCCTCAAGGGGAGAGGTATAGAGTAATGCTTTCTGAAACAGAAAATCCACTAGAGTTGAAAAGAGTCTATCCGGGTAAGCCTGAGCCACATGCTTGGCTGATCCGGGTCAACACTGTTTTTTTCTTGCGAGATGGCTCATTTGCTCGTAAGCCACGTTGTCCGATCGAACTATGCAACAATTATCAGGAGTCCATAATGTTCTTTTCTCGCGAGACGACTCAATTATGCGGAGTGACATGCAGGCCCAACTAACTACTCTACCTCAGTACAGTTGCCTCAGTACCTAGTTGCATCTGGCACGTATCGAAGCATGACAATTGAGCCGTGCCGCGAAAAAACGAACATTATATACTCTGCGTAAAGTGTCAACCCGGATCAGCCTTAGCATGCAACCCAGGCTTACCCAGTTAGACACTTTTCACCTCTTGTTGATTTTCTTGTTTCAGGAATCATTACTCTATACCTCTATCCCCCTGAGGCGGAAAGTGTCTGCCTAGATCAGTCTGCGCGGACAACGCATCCTGATCTGGTCGATACATAACGCAGATGCCATAATCTCGCGGGACGGCTCAAATGAACCATACATTCAAAATTACACAAGTATTTGCTAAGAGAGGAGGTACAATGCGTACACATAAAAATGCAAGTCTAAGTAACGTGTCAAATTAATATTACAATAGCATAACACTATCAACTCTTTGGCGAAAAAAACCCACCTTCTACTTCACGCGTCAACTAACTTAATTATACAATACTAATATATAAAGTACAACATATTACAGTTGGTGACTCATCAGATAATTGTTTAAAACTGTGTTGAAAATGGAGAAATAGTGCGCCACCCAAATATGGGACAATATGGCTTCTGTACAGATGCACTCTGGGAAGAAGTTGCGCACCAAACCTTTCGCTTGAATTGATGACAACCAACAGACGGATTTAAAAAAACTTTATTAACAAAGCAAACGAAAACTCACAGTTTCGTTTCTTGTCAAGAATGTTTTCAATTGTGTTTTAAAAGTTAACTTTCAATTTTTCCAGAAGATATAAATAAATGTTGGGGAAAATTCATTAATCAGACGAATGAAAACGATCACATCAGGTAACAATAATATACGATGTCGCCTTACCTGGTTCGCTACATTGTCCCCATCTGGGTCATAACCCAGATTTGTGAGCCGCCTCCGTCATGCTCCATGTTCACGCATGTAATGTAATCAAGACTTCACATACAGACGCTCCCTGACACCTCTGTTGTAGACGCAATTCGATATAAGTGTGGCAAAAGAAGAAATTGCTCATGATGTGAAGATGTTTTCCTTTGACCACACTATTTTCAACATTTATTTGAAACAATTAATTAAATGATTGTTCTTTCATTTATAGGGGATTTCCAAACACTTGACTGAGTGTGTTTTCAAAGTTGTCTGCTGCAGATTTGTTGAATGTGGGAAATGGTAAGACAACTTGCTTACAGTCAGCGGACCTTGTTAACCTTTTGCCACATGCAGACGCTTACGGGGACGTCTGCTGTGGACGAATTTGAAAACGTTGTGACAAAAGACAACATTGCTCATGATAAAACATTTCTCCCTTTGCTAATTGTTCTTTCATTTAAAGAGTGTTTCTATACTTTTGACCAAGTATCCCTCATTGGCGCGCTATGTTGCGGAGTTGGTATAATGGCTGAATGGCTGGTGTCAGGATAAATGGACCAGAAGTACTGTGAGTAGAAAACGCCATGATATAACAGAAACATTGTTGGTTGCACTAGAATATTCGTATTGAATTTGAAACAAGGCTTAGGTCATCATTATGATATCTCTATGGTATCCATATAAAGCGTAGCTATACCTTTTACTGAATAAGTCAGTGACAAAAACCAATGTATTATGATAAGTGTACGATGTTTAATATTTAAAGCATTTATCCATATATAGCAGCTGTCATTTTGGGTAACGCTACACGAATATCGACATTCGATACTTTTTTGACGTTCAGATTGTTTTTAGTACAGCATATGGTCTGCAGAATAGTAATGACTAAATTTGAACTGCATGATGATGCAATGTGTTTGTCGTAATGCTATACTCATCGTAATGTCGGTCGATTCTTGTGAGTTCGCAGATTTCCCGCAAGTGGTGTAGTTATTCATGTTGGCATATGAACTCATCAACTTACAAACTATTTATTTGACCTTTACACGTTGAAAACATCTGAAGGATGAAATACGTACCACAGAACATTTGAAGATTGAAATGGTTAACATTATTTAAAGGACGGTATTGAGATGTATAATCGAGCTTCTGTCTATTTTATCACGCTACGGTTATCATTTCTTGCTTGATTTACCTATAAACTGTGTATTAAATTGCCCAAAACCACATAAACTTGTTTCGCCAAAAAAACACTAAGTTTCAAAAATTTGCCCTATCCGTTTCGTCTAAGCGAAATGGTTTTTTCGCGTTTAATGGATAATTCGTGAAAGCACAATCTGTTCCGCGAAAACTGACTTCGTTTCGTTCATTGTGTTTTCGAGTAATATAGTATAATGTCCAATCAACACGCAATCTTGTTACGATTATGCAAGTACAAGCGAATTTTAACTACAATCTTTGTTCCACATATATTTCTTGTCCAGAATAATCACAATTAGTATATAATTAAATGAGAAATACTTTCCCTAGAATAAATGAATTTTTGACGCATCTGCAGGCGAAACCCCTTTTAAGCAGTAGAACAAAAGGAGAAGTTGAACTCATCAATAAATCAACTTACATTCAAAGATGTTTTCTTCTTTTTAACATCTCTATTTTCTGCTGCAGAGTTGTTGAATATTCCAAAATAATACCATTTATTACCTGATAAAGAAATAGAACTTATCTTATGCATTACTATCATTGATCGCATGATGGTATCAACTCTACAATTACTATCATTGCTCGTATGATGGCATCGACTCTACAATTACTATCATTGCTCGCATGATGGCATCGACTCTATAATTACTATCATTGCTTGCATGATGGCATCGACTCTACAATTACTGTCATTGCTCGTATGCAGGGCATCGACTCTACACTTACTATCATTGCTCGCTGAATCAACCGATTGAATAACAGCGTTTAACTTGCACTCGTCTATTGCCCAGATAATCTGAATATACTCTCCCCCC
>JAUELF010237891.1:0-12866 GCA_031471495.1 Clinocardium nuttallii
TAGAGGAAAAGGAGTCAGTGATTCGAACTGTTGTGACATCTCTTAACCTATTGTTTAATACGAATACGGTAAATTGACAAGCGACAGATAATTTACCAATTCTTATCAAGGCCATCCAAGCGTGCGGCGTGACCTTTAAAACATGGATCGCAAAATCCGGTGAATTAGAATGGACGTCACTGACTGGAAATGACAAGAAAAAGATTCTGTGCCTGCTTCCAGATAAACTATTGCTTTGTCTGCATGAAGATACAATTACCCGCGTCGTCTCTCTGTGGAAACAATTCAAAACCATATATGAACTTATCACCGACAAGACCAGTAGAACATTTGATGAATTAGAAGTCCATGCTCAAATTAAACTTGGTAGACTTTCTAGAAATAGGTCATCTTAAACGGGAAGGCTACCAGCCAAAGAACATAACACCCTATCTACACGCTCCTTTGTTCCACGTACCCTTTTTTGTGAGTCGATATGGTAATATATCCATGTACTCAGGTCAAGGTGTAGAAAAGGCTAATGACATTGTAAAAAAGATCCACCAAACTAAATCAAGCAAACAAGACCCAACAGTTGACACGCTTCTGGTTAGAAAGAGAATTGAGATTGGCATCAGTAGCGACGTAACGCGACAGAAAAGAGCCTATACAAAACATAATGAACATTACTGGTCAAATGAAATATCGTATAAACGCGAAATGAAACGACAAAAGATTGAACGCGAGCGCAGAGAAGTTGACACTAATTTTCGGGAGGAAAGTGATCATTTCGAACATCTAACCGTACAAGAAATTAAACAGAAATTGAGCGATTTAGGAGTTAAAACAAAAGTTAGAAAGAAGGAAAAATTAGTAGAAATTCTTAAGCAGCACAAATCCACTGAGTGATGTAAAATCAAACATTCTTGTATATATTTGTTTGATTTAAACAATGGCGAATATCTTTTTCTCCATATACATATAAGGCTCATTTTTTATTGTTAAGCTAGAACTGTAATATTAATATGTATTTATTTATAGTGTTTTGCATGAGGTATACTTTTAATGTTTTTTTAGTATTTTCAGGGATGTATTTATTCGAAAATAATTAAATAAAGAAATAAATACTGAATTAATGTTGTGTTATTGTTTTAAAGATAGTCAAACTCTTAAACTTACGAGAAAAGTCACTTTTATCATGTTTATATTGCAAAAAATAAAATAAGTCATTAAACCCCAATATTGTTTACACATGAACATATATGCAGATCGATTATCATGTTTAATTATACTTAATTCAATTATATACCAATATTTACTAATTTAACAGTGTCTTAATTAGCAAGCATCTTTCAGTTGAATTGATTTTGTTACTAGATCAGCCAACTTAGACTCGAGTAATCTCTCTAATTTAAAATACCCCCGAGGCATTGCTTCGTTTTACAGACCGGCACTTAAAGATTATCGACACAATCAAGGCGCGTTACTTTAACGATACAAACATTTGCCCTTAATTGAATTATGTCCCTTGATTTTTGATAAGGAACCCATAGTTGGACATGACTTAACGTAGAGAGCGTCTATACTGTTGCCTAGACGTTTTCTAAGTTGGCCTGTTCATATTTGTTGTAGCCGAACCCACTCCAGGGGTTATGAGTTCGAATCCAGGCTCGGCAAACTTTCTTTCCGACGTTTGAGAAAAGTCAATGCGACATGCGTCATTCGTCTTCCACCAATGGGCTAAGTCTATGTGGGAAAGCAGCCAGTTGCTTGGGAAGATTGTTGTGTGATGTACTGGTATGTGAAAACCAGGAAACACATGAGTAGGTGAACTGGCCGCCGTGATATGACTCAGTGAATGTTAAAAACGGCGTTAAACCCCTATCAGTCAATCAACCATTCAAACAAACAGAATTGATCAAAAAGGAAGGAGATTATGAGTTAATTATGATAAGGGTGTAATCAATAAATATTCTAATGGCAATATGATAAAAAACAACCTTCTATGCCTGATTGAATCTGTGTATATGAAAAGTTACAGAATTGTTCTGGTAACGAAGCCTGCCTATTGATACTCGACATCCTCACGAAACTTGAAACAGAGCTTTTGTTTTCACCTTTTGTTAGTGACCCTTTCACACCGGCTATCACGTTCAGGCGCGTTTGCAGCAGGGAATTTATGAAAACAAAGTGTCAAAAATGGAAATTGCTCAATGATGAGCACTTTCTCCCTTTGACACAAGGCTCCCTTTGACACGAGGTTTTCATATCTCTAACATTGTCCTTTCATTTATATAGATTTTCCCATTTGTTTGCTTACAGGTTTGTTGAATCTGGGAAAGGTTTTAAACATGTCAAACCCTGGTTACCAATTATCCCATTGATGATAGTGTTGTCCTTCCAGAGCTCTTTGTAAAACAATTCATGCCACATTCTGTTATATGTAGTTACTGCACAGTTTTTTTTATTTGACACATGATTCCAGAAGTTGTACTTTTATTATGAGCTCAACTGTTTGGGGAATTGTGATACCGCTGGCATCATCATCTGCGCTGTCACAAAACTTTAACCTTACCTCACAAGTCAAAAACGGTTCAACACTTTCAAATGAAACTTGGTAAACATGTTCCTAGGAGCAATATGCATGACTATACCAAGTCACATAACTCTGGCTTTGATAATTATTCAGAAATGCACTTTTGTTTATTTTGAAAAAAGCAGACAAGCATTGGTGTTCGCTTACAAAACTCTTGTTACCCTTTCCCTCATACAATTAATTGCAGCAGGTGACTGAAAACATCCGACAATCCCCATTAATGGAGAAATTATCAAAAACGGCTGAAAACATTATTGCCATAGAAATTTTTCATTTTATCAATTTCGCCTTCGCCGCAAAGTTTTCAATAAATGTTCACTGCAGATGCTTCCAATGGAGATTTCATGAGAGAAAGGTCTTAAAGATGGAATTTTATCTTAATGAGATCAAACAATGACTGAAGATTTTACAATCATATGGAAGTTAAAATTTGACATGCAAGCTTTAATATCTTATCAGATCCCATTGAGACTTGTGAGAAGCATCACTTAAAGGCTGTGAAAATCAGTTGATTAAGTTATAGATCTACTGTTTGCTTTGAATGTAATTATAAATGATACAACTTGATGAATGTAAACTATTCACATGCAAGGTGATTGAATCCTTAACCTTTCCTTGATATTTGATGACCTTTGTTGACGTGCCTAACCCTTTCCCTCATATAGATGCTTTCTGATGCCTCTGCAGCAGACGTCTGTTTGAAAACATAGTGACAAAAGAAGAAATTGCTCAAAGAGTTACCCATTCAATTATAGAGATTTTCTATTTTTTGACAAAATATGTTCAAAGTAGTCTGCTGCAGAATTATCGTTTGAGGAAAAGGATAAAAAGATCATACAAAGTGACCATATAAAGATTTGCATTCAAGTTTAATTGTAGACGTACCTTTCTCTAATCTAACCCCATGTAAGAAGTTGGTAATGCATGCAACCTGTTATAATTTTGCACATAATCAGGATATATAATCAGAACGCAATTAGCAACCAGCTGTCTCCTTGGACAGCTTGTTGTTTTATCTTAATAGACATCATCTATCTATCCACATTGAAATCATCTAGTCGAATTTCTTTTTAGGTGTGCCTCTCCCTCATAATTATAGTAAATCCTTCAGCAGACAACATTGAACAAATGGAAACAAGTAAATTTATACAAAAGAAAGCAGTTTCTCAATGTGCTATCATGTTTTCAAATCTTTTCAATAACTAGTTTCTTTAAGAGATTTTTCCAATCCAGTTGTTTTATTTGTCTTCTGCAAAATTGGTGTATGTGGGAAAGTGTTATTAAATATTTCCATCCATTAAACATCAAGGAGAAAGTGATAAACAGTTAAAAATCAGCTTATCTGAGAATAAAAAGCTCTTTTCACATTTTTTTCCAGTTGTTTTACTTGTCTGCTGCAAAATTGATGTGAACAGAAAGTGATATGAAATATTTCCATCCATAAAAATCTCGTGTTTCATGACAAGGGCCAATCATCAATGAGAAAGTGATAAAGAGTTAAAAATCAGCTTATCTGAGAATTAAATGACATGCAAAGATATTGCAGATCATGAGTTGTAGCAAAAGCTGAATCTAAATAAAACATAACTGAATTAATGTGTTTCTCCTGCCATGCATGAAAATGACAGAATTTCCAGTTTCCGATGTCGTTGAATACCAATATATGCAAATGTTAACAATGGTGAATAAAGGATATAGGTCATCGATGCTTTTAGACGTGTTTTCTGAAATGCAACTTACAAGAAATAAAACGGCAAATGGTTGTTCTAGTTGATTACTCTACAACATATCGTTAGATGTTTTTTCCCCACAGATAACTTGTGAAATGATTCTGTAAAAAGGAGAAATTGCCCAATATGGGTCATTTTCCTTGTCATACACTGTTTTTAACTTTGTGTCAAAATGACAATTCAAAGTTTTCACTTGTCAAATCTTTGTGCTCCCATGCTTTTGAATTAAATATCTCTAAAAATATTATTCCAGATCGGCAAAAAAAACCTTGTACAGCCCTTTCCATGGAATTATCTTTGGTTGATACATTTTGTAACAAGTAATTACGGGAAAGCAATGAGATAGCTAGGAGAAATACTCATTATGATAAAGTCTCCAATTTCCACAAATGTTTTCCACTCTGAAAATGAAATGTTTAATTCTTTTCAATTTTTCATTCCTTCTGAAAAAGTATATTAATTTAATTAACCCTTTCCCACTTGCAGACACTTTCTGAGGCATACAAAGCTGACAATTTTTAAGATCATTGTTGCAAATCCTTTTGCCTAAACGATTTCAAAACCTTTCATTAAGTAGTAGAGCTTTCATTATATAGTCATAGTTCTTCCTCAATATTTTCAAAGTTGTCTACTACTGATTTGTTGTATGTGGGAAAGAGTTTAGTCTGAAAACAGCATTTGATTAACCAAAGACATCCGATGCTGGCGTCTGTGATTCTGATCTGGGTGATCTAGCTCTGATCCATGTCATGGTGGTGCCCTTGGGCAAGGCATATTTCCAGGGCTATAAGTACCTGTTTGTCATCTAGGAATGAGTCGTTGTGACATATAACTTACAAACTGTTGAAAATGGGGTTAAACCTCAATAAAACAATGGAATATGGATAAGCACTGACTTTGAATTGAAAAGCAGAAAACAATCAATCTCCTTCATCATTTTATATACTTTTCCAAGGAAATAAGGAAGAAATGTTTCCTATTGATTTTGAATTGAAAATTTCGCATGTCAAATTTATCTTTCAAAAACGACAGCAGTGTATGTCCCATGAGGATTAAACCAGTAATAGTGTTTTAAACTCTGTATTGCCCTTTTGGAAAGATATATTCTATCTTTACATTCATCTGTTGGGGGGGAAAATCTAGAATTTTCTGTTGTCTCTAGAAATTTCCCCTTCTGAACCTTTCTTACATGCAGACACATTTTAACCCACCTTTGCAGACAATTGATAAAAACGCGTCTCAAAACAGAGAAATGGAGACATTTCTCATGCTGTAGGATTATTATATTTCGGAAAGTGTTAAAAGTACAATGATTTTAAATAAGTATTGCTTTCATATATGCCTTTTCCCAACAGAGTTGTGTCATTGATCAAGATTGTGTAGATTTACATTGGCCACAGCATGGGAAAACCAATCTTTGGAACTAGATGCGCGCAGCCCAGGTCCAGGCCAGTCTGATCAAGATTTTCACTGTTCGTTTTCTAATTTAACCCTTTCCCTCATACAGCAATTCTGCAGCCAGGTCATATCAAAGACTGCAATAACAGTAAAAATGGCTGCCGTCCTTAGTTCTTAGGATTGTGGGGTTAGCATTACGACTGACTGGCTGATGTATACTATCATATTATACTATCATTAATAGAGATCTGTTATATTTTGCTGAAATGTTTTCAAAAGTCGTCTGCTTCAAATGTGTCAAAATGAGTGCATGGAAAAGGTTTAATTAATATATGTGGCTTTATATAAAGGTCATGTGATATAATGGCATGGAGAGTTTTAATGCTGTTTCAATCTAAACTACTGCTTTAAAACTGTCTGCTTCAGTCTAAAAAACATACAACATCTAAGCCAAATACTCAGAAATGTCTTTCATGATTTATTGGTGTTTATCCCTTTTCCACATACAACAAATCTGAAGCAGACGACTTGCAATGAACGCACAATAAATGAATGGAGTTGAAAACATGGTGACAAAAGAGATATATTTGCTTGTTTTGAGCAATATCTTCTTTTGTCGACATGTTTCAAAAAAGCCGTCTGCTGCAGAGGTGTCAGAAAGTGTCTATTTATTGGTGTTTATGCCATTTTTGACAGTTTCAATAATATTAATAGCAACACTGTACACTGATCTCTCATCAATGGTCTCCCTACCAGTACTAGGCCACGAGTTGTGCCTTCGAGTTGTGCCTTCGTTATCCAATGTCACTCTTCCATGAATACCGCAAGCTGGATCTGCAGTTTCAAATCATGCACACTTGCAATTATATTCTTCTAAATTTTGAGCTGAATCATGAAAACTGATTTTACAATTCAAAGGATACTTTTACAAAGAATTAATTTTGCAATTATGTTTTGTTGACGCCTTTGTGATATTAAGCCAGCAATTTGTTTGTCTGTTGGACCTGGTATGTAGAGACAGATCCAATTTAGATTAGCTTTTACGCAATTCACAAGCATACACGAGGGACTTCGGCGACATTTGGTATGGTATATAGTTTTGAGTTATAAAATATTCATGCATGGATACCATACAGGTCCAATTCCTACTGATCAATACCATTATGAATAACAGAAGGAAAGATGAGAACCTATTATTATTATTTTCACTATCTGAATTCTATAAATTTTACCATTTTTGGGCTACACTTTTAGTTTTTCTCGTTTAAGCAGGGAGACATCCTGGGGACCATCCAACTCTCTGTCTGAAGTACAATTAGTCACCGTTTCCCACTTACAACAAATCTGCAGCAGACGACTTTGAAAACATAGTGACAAAAACCTGAAAAATATCCATAAAAGATAGTTTAATTGTTAAATAAAGTTGAAAACATCAAGAGCAATTTCACCTTTGGCCACAAGTCTTTTGCTGCTGTTGTGTTAAAATGCGTTTGCTAGTGGTAAAGGGTTTATACAGTTTATAGCTGGGGTGTGAATTAAAGGTACTCATGATTTGAAGGTATGGTTGCATAGACATGCTGTAGTCTGTAGCTGCTTATACAGTCATGTGCAACAAAACTCCTGGACTCAAATTTATCTTCTTCCAGTAATATTTCTGGTCTGTACTTTTTCAAATTCCATTGAAATATTTTAAGGCGCATTTTGACACAAATGTAGAAGACGACTTTTGAAAGCATTTTGGTATTTTGAGAAAATGCTCATGATGAGCAATTACTCCTTACCCTTCCCCTCATATAGACACTTTCTGACGCATCTGCAGCAGACGGCTTTTTGAAAACATAGTGACTAAAGAAGAAATTGCACAAAACGTGCATATGAGGGAAAGGGTTAAGACATAATGGTTTTCAATTCAATGTATTCACCACACTTCGATTTACAAAGATTTTCAAAGTCATCTGCTGTAAATTTGTTGTAAGGGGTAACAGACATTTTTCCACACATATTTTCAACATTTTTATAACAATTTTATCGAGTTTTCCATAATGTGGTAATTTGATCATAGGTTTTTGAGCAAATTTAAAGGAATACATAAGTGGGAAAAAATCGGGTTGAATGACTGACAGTCAGAAGTGAAGTTCCTGATCAGAACGTGCAAGGGTTAACGGCTGTCCAAGTATTCTATGGTGTTGCACACATGGCAGCAGGTTGATTCTTCCGTGTGTTGGCTGCCCCATGTCTCATTGATTTACATGCTCAGTAAGGATATTGGTTAGTTTCTGCAGGCAGTATAAGCCATCTGATGCAAGTCAAAACCAATTACAAAGAATGTCTAATTTATCAGAAACAAGGACCCCTCAGCAATCTTCTTTTCAGCACTACAGATAGTTTCTTTTTCTGTTTTATCCAGACTATAAAAGATGTTATCCTTGCTACATTAAGTTTGGGACCTTTTACTGTGTGTCTTCAATTCATGGCCAAATGTTCAATAAGTGTAATGCAATATTTTAACCCTTTTCTAAATATAGAAGCTCCTGAGGCATCTGCAGTAGACAACTTATGAAAACATTATGGCAAAATGAGAAATTGCTCAACATTTCTATTTTTGCCATAACTAATGCTTTCAATTTTATTGGACACTTGTTCCCATGTCTTTCAATTATAGAGAGTTTCTGTATGTTTGACTCCATGTTTTCAAAGTCAGAAGACACAGCTTTTCAATTCAATTATCCTACTTTCATTTACATAGGTTTTCCATGTATTTGCACAGATTTGCTGTATGTGGGCAATGTTTAGAATTGATAGACATGTTACTTTGCTGAAAACTTATTACCTATAAGTTTTGAGACCACCTTGGTTGTGTAGTGATAGTGCGTATCTCTCGGTTGTCGGGTGTGGGGTGTGGGAGGTCGCTGGTTCCTTCACTGACTACTGGTCATAGCAATGACTGCAATAACGGTAAAAATGGCTGCCCTACTTGGTTCTTAGCATAGCAGGATTAGCATTACGACTGACTGGCTGGTGTCAGGATAAATGGACTGGTGTTAATGGTAACTAACCAAGGAAACGCTGTGATATATAACTGAAAAATTGTTGAAAGTGGCTTTAAACACCAATCAATCAATAAGAAAGAGTTATTATCCTCTCCCATTGTATAAGTTAAGCAATGTAAGTGTAAAACATCAATGAAAATAAATGAATTTGAAGCAGGATTATGTGTGAACCCTTTCCCTCATACGACAATTCTGCAGCAGACGACTTTAACCATATTTTGTCAAAAAATGGAAAATCTCTATAATTGAATGGATAACCTATGACTAAAAGTGGAAAACAGTGTGTCAAAAAGAGAACTTGCCCGTTTTGTGCATTGTCTTCTTTTGTCACTTTGTTTTCAAAAAGCTGTCCGCTGTAGAGGCGTCAGAAAGCATCTATATGAGGGAAAGGGTTAAGTTATATTCTCTTATCAAAATTATGTTATAAAATGGTACATGTAAAACAGATCATGCAGCACATCTTTCTTGTGACAACTTATCAGGATTAAGAATCATTTAATTTGTATGGGCCTATTAGGCGAACTAATAAACAAGTTTGGTATTAGAAAACATGTTCAGTTTTTCCCAATGTGCCCTTTACAGAATCACCTGCTTTGAAAACATCTCAGAGCATCCAGAAACAGTGTTGATGACAATTGTGCCAAAAGGAGAAACTCTTCTTTTGAACATTTTCATCTTTGCTGCAATGTCTTATTAAGTATTATCTCTTTGGTTGCAGAGGAGTTTAAAAGTCATCTTTATTACAGAAAGGGTTAAGTCAGCACTAAGTCAGCAACAGCTAGAGTAAATAGAAAGTTGAAGGAAAAGGATGTCTAACGGATCAAAAGCCCTTTATTGGCTTAAGATATTTACAAAGTCGGGATGCACTTTGCAAGTTAATTAGCATATCAATAGATTTTGTGGGTAATCATTGGGTATTGATATGATTTTAGGATTACACTTTTATTAGGACAGTTACGCCTCACTGGTTTGTTATATCCCAGTATGGTACTCTTCAGGACCAAATGATCCTTATTAAATTGGTATCCTGTGTCCCATCATGTAATAAAATTCTAATAGCTGGTGCTTTAAGTATCCTTTACTATTTAAATCGAAGTTATAGTGTATATTTAGGTTGGGTTGTATTTAGTCTATAGTTAGTGAAGACACCTGTGAGCCTGTCTATAAGCATAGGCCCATCAGGATCTTCACTGTTTGTTTACCAGATTGGGTCCTTTTTCGTGTGCCACAGGTGATTTGTAAGCGTAGTCACCTGGGGAGGTGGGCTAATTTATAGATTTTGATTGATCTTACAGGAAGACATCATCGATATTTGATAGAAATTAACTCGCCTCAGGCTATTTTTATCAATTTCACCAAAATTTTGTGAAGTTTTCTGTCTGAACCAATTGGATGTCAACATAATTAAGGAGTAACTGACCTTGCATGGTCATTAAGGGTGATTGCTGGTTTGGAATTGATCGTGAATTTTTGATCGTGTGTCGTGTCGTGTCCATTCCAACGTGCCTTGGTTTTATTTATTTACATCAAGGCTAAAGTGTGAAAGGCAGTGACTCAGTGACATTATAGAAGTTATTCTCTCTCTTTAGTTATAATGTATGGACGTTTTGTATAATTGACACATTCACAGCACAAAACCTTTACATTTGGAATTATACATAATTGGTCCTCATTTGGTAGGCAGAGTATAACAACTATTATTTTCCATTTGTAAAAAAAAGAGAGCGAGGGAAAGAGAAAAAATAAATTGTGATAATAACCGTCTCATTGTCCCACTAGCCGTGTTCAAAGGCATTTCACATAGTCTGATTAATATTGTGGTAACCAGTCGATACAGGCTAGGGTCGCAGACTGCTACTATTTTTCATTGTATTATCACCTTATGTTACTTAACTCGTAATTGGATGACGCTCTGTCACTCAAAACCTTCTTCTGATGAATAGGAAGTTTTCTCATAAACTATATTGATGGACTCTGGAAAAGAATAAGAAAAAAAGTAGACACAGAGAAAATGAAAGTAGCCCCATTGATGTAGACAGTGAATAAGGGGAGAATAATATTGCTATTTTCCGTTATACTGTGGTGTATGCCTGTTACGGTTTAGTGAATTACAAGTTTAACTTGCATATTGGATGGTACCAGCGGAGTGACATGTATAATCGTGTATGACAGTTAAGGCATGACGTGTTTCTATATATGGTATTGAACATTACAGTAACTGCTTTCTGTGAATACTTGGTGACTGGTTCTCATACATCATTGTTTCAATCAGTACATGTACAAATATAGACTGGTGCCAGATTACTTTTTCGACATCGACATAGAACAACAGTGTTAGTGTGTTTTTGAGGGGGTAGTTTCATAATCTGTGTTAGAATTGTTAAAGCATAAAGGTTCATAAGTTACAGTATCAATTGTGTTGAAACATTAACAAGTGCTATACTAGTAGTTGTTATAAAACACAGGAACTAACTGACCTGAGCATTAGTTACATTTATTTTCATGCCATTTGAGACAGGATTTAATCCGCCTTATCATTCTCCATGATTGACGCACAGAGTCTGGAGCTGCTATCGGAACCATTGGTCATTCCGTCGCCTTTACAACCTTTCCAATCACAGCTTGCGGCTGTTCCGGCGCAATCCCCGCTCACTATCAGTACAGGTCTTACTGGGCTTAATCACTCTTTCACACCGACGATAGGAGCCCCCGCACCGACACAGGCGGGTCTTAAAGTTATACCTTCATCTAGACGCTTTTTGGGTCCCGGATTGACGAGAATGCATCCATATTACTATGTCCAGTATGTCCCAATGGACCTTAAACAGAACCTGGTAAGTGAGCACATGGCTTTTGTTTCGATGCTTTCACACTTTCTCACTTGCAGATGCATTTGGACAGATGACTAGCCAAGTTTCTAGATCTATGCAGGTGTTTGATGGTTGGTGATTCAATCTGTCTACCCATATACATTGAATTTCCTACTTAAAATGTTGAATTAATGTTCTTTGATGTTAACTGGTTAAGTTTCTCTTCTAGGTTTTAGAAGTGAAATACTATTTAGGTGTAGAAGTGACTTTGTGAGGTGTCTTCATTACTAGGATTGAGTGATTAGTGAAGCAATCACTCTGTATACTAACAAATCCTTCAAACGTTGAAACATCTGAGGAAAAACAAAAGAAAGAAAGAAAGAAAGTTTTGATAAATGATAGACTGATCTCTCAGCATTTTGACGCAATAGCAGTTGACAACTTTTGAAAACATTGTGGCCGAAGGAGAAATTGCTCATGATGTTTTTGTCAGGTTTTTGTCACTATAGTCTGCTGCAGAATTGTTTTATGTGGGAAAGGGTTAAGATATAAAAATTGCATCAGAACTGAAGTTATTTTCTCCTTTTAATGCTCTTTTAAAAATGAAATGAACCATTTAACTCTTTATCATATTGTTTTCAATGCTGTACAAGTCTCATGTGAAAGCAACCAGTTGCTTGGAAGGACTATTGTGTGGAGTACTGGTGTGAGAGAAAGCTACGAAGTAAACACACAAGAAGGTGAACTGACTGCCGCGATGTGACTGAACAATTGTTGAAAATGGTGTTTAAACCCAATCAATTATTCAATTAATCAATTCTGTATGAAAATTGCAACAACTGACAAAAAAGTAACATTGAAAACAGTTAAAAACGTACTAGACTAAGTATAACATCATTATGTTTTTAAGAATTCATTATTGAAGTAAAGGAAATGTAATACAGAAAAGGATTAATATGCAGCTTTGAATTTCAAAAGAAACTGAAAAAAAGGTATGACATTGAAATCAAAGATATTAATCTTTCCTGTTTGACAAAAAAACATGGTTGAAAAGAAAAGAAAATATCGAAAAATATCAAAAGAAATTATAATTCAGGACATTTGGTGATAGGACCCTTTTCACTTGGTATATTTAACCCTTTCCCTAATACGACAATTCTGTAGCAAACGACTTTCAACATATTTTGTAAAAAAATTGAATATCTCTTTAGTTTAATGGATAACCTATGACTTAAAGTGGAAAACATTGTGTCAAAAGGAGAAATTGCATCTTCTGTGCAATTTCTCCTTTTGTCACTATGTT
>JAUELF010237902.1:0-12866 GCA_031471495.1 Clinocardium nuttallii
ACATATACAATGTAACTGTCACATGATGTACATATACAATGTAACTGTCACATGATGTACATATACAATGTAACTGTCACATGATGTACATATACAATGTAACTGTTTTTTGTTCATTAAAGAGACTAGCAGTCTGGTATTTGCATATGGGTGTTTGTATTTTAATTTAAACGAAGAGAGAAGAAACACAAATCATATGTTTTAATTCTTTCATTCATTTATATTATATGATAGCTCATACATAGAGTATAATATTGTGTCATGTTTTCATTGTTTATGATAACATATGATCCTCGTTGTTTGTATATGTATGTTGCTCCAGTTTCCGGGTTTTGTTTGTATTCAAGATCAAACTTTCACTTACAGAGATTTTCCGAATGTATCCAAATGTTTTAAAAGTATTTTGCTGAAGATTTGATGTATGTGGAAAAAAGTTAACACGTGATAATCCCTCAATACCGCGAACTACTTTTTTAAAATATATGAGCCGTTCCACGAGAAAACCAACATTGTTGACTCTGCGTAAAGTATCGACCCGGACCAGCCTCAGCATGCCGCGCAGGCTAATCAGGTCAGACACTTTTAGCCTCCTGTGGATTATCTGTTTCAGAAATAATTATTATATACCTCTACCTCATGGGAGGGAATGTGTCGGCCCGGATATGCCTGCGCGGACTGCGAAGGCTGATCTTTATCGATAACTTACTTAAAGTCCATAATGTTTTCACGTGGAACGGCTAATATAGACTGTTATATACGTATAGTTACTCTTAACTATCTTTAAGCAATGCTAGCACAGACAATTGTTTAGCGTTTATAAAGGATTGATTGAATGATTAACTCATTGATGTTCAGCGCCATTCTCAACTAGTGTTCAGTTATATCACGTCGGTCGACAGTTCACCTACTGTACCCGTGTATGCCCCCTATTTTCTCTGACCAGTAATTCACACAATATGCTTTCCAAGCAACTCGCTGCTTTTCCGCATTGATCATAAGCCCATTGGTGGAAGATGAATGACGCTTGTCACATTGACCTTTCGATAAAAATGTTAATCTAGTTTGGGATCGAACTCACAACCCCTGAATTGACAGCGGGTCTTTTATAAATGATAATAGTCACAAGATCCACCTTTCAAGCGTTTCAAAATCGTATTGCGCTTTGACAAAAGAAATTCAGCATAATTGCGCAATGTGAATTGTAGGATTCCCTCGCCGGCATTCATGTAGTTTATCGCATAAATTGACATTTAAATAACATAGTTGAATCCATTTGTCTCCAGCGCAATGGTGGGGAATTATATAAATATACAATTCTCAAAGGATGAGTTACTTTTGCATTTTCACGGAATCCCTGTCAACTTTCTCGGTGTTAGAAGTAGTTATACGGGGCCTGTTTATTATTGTACACAAGGGCCTCCGTGTAAAAACCAAGACTTGTCGCCAGTTAATCGTAATGAAACACGACAACCAAGGCCACACACTGTGATCAGGAGTAACAACTGGGTCAGTTAATTGTAATGAAACACGACAACCAAGGTAACAACTGGGTCAGTTAATTGTAATGAAACACGACAACCAAGGTAACAACTGGGTCAGCTTATATGATGACCGATTTTATGTAAATTTCATATCATCCCTTCACCACATACAGAACAGAACAGAGCAGAATTTTATTTGTTATAAGTAAATACTTTTTAACAATTTTACAAATAGAGAGGCAACGAAGAACAAATACATACACTATACATTACAATTTGATTGAGATCCTGCGTGTATTCGCATAAAAATATATTTCGTTAAATTAAATATTGGTTTTTTTTTGTTACTTGATATCATTAGATTTTCGAATTTCTTTAAATTTGGCCATGTATAATAGTAGGATTTTAAATATTATTTGCGTAATACAAAATACAACAAATATGTAACAGACGACTTTTAACTTGTATAGGCAACAACATAAAGAATCTCTATAAATTAAAGTTTAGTTCATAGACATACAGATGGACTGATGACGATACAGAACAGGGGATGTCCTGTTTAGGCAGCGATGATTCAATTTCATCTTTAAAATTCCCAATGTGTTGTATAAATATATTGCATAAGCTACGTCACTTTGTATTTTACAAATCGAGTGAGATATCAATTTTCCCTCAGCTTTTAGTAGCATAAAAAAATTCAAATAAGCCGAAACCCAACATTGCGGACTATGCGTAAAGTATCGACTCGGATCAGCCTACGCAGTCCGCACATACTGACCCGGTCCTACACATTCCGTCTCATGGGGATAGAGGTGTAGAGCAATGATTCCTGAAACAGAAAATCCGGATAAGCTTGTGAAGTATGCTGATCTGGGTCGATACTTCACGCAATGTTGGTTTTCTCGCGGGCCGGCTCATATGGCGAGTATTAAAACCCATTATTTGACACGTTAACCCTATGTTAGGGTACTCAATAGAATCGGCTCAGTGAGACTTTCCAGTATATGAGTCTGGGTGTTGGTTCAATCAGTGCACATTTCTCAGAGGGTGGAGTCATTGCTCAGCAAGTAGTAAAGTAGGCTGTCTAGCCCGTAAACATTACGAGTAATGCTGCATTATCTCCAGAAAGCACCTATAGCCATAGGCATACTCATATATGAGTATATAAGCCGAGTTACGAGAACACCAACAGTGTGGACTAGACGTATTATGCCGCGCAGGCTTATCCGGACAGCCAATTTCCACCTCCAGTACATGTTCTGTTTCAAGATTCATTACGCTATACCTTTATCCCCCTGACACGGAAGGTGTCGGCGCGGACAAGTCTGACTGGACTGCGCAGGCTGATCTTGGTCGATATATTACGCCGAGTTCAAAATGTAGGTTTTCTTGTGGAACGGCTTTAATACAACAGTTATGCGTTTACCTCCAAAACTACCAGTTAATAATGTCTTCAATTGTGACAACCCCACATTTGTGTTATGTGATTTTTCTCCCAATATGCGTCTGATTTATTAGCCATTATTTTAAAGTACGTGCCTTCAATGCATCAAGGACAAATATTGGTAATATTGTTGTTAATCAATCAGGATGTTTCATGTCACCGCGTAGCTTGTGTAATTTATCAGGCCTGCTTGTAGTTAAGATTATCCCGATGTCAACACATCAGTCATAATGTTATCCCAGACTCATGAGCCACGGAGAGGGGAGACGATTTTGCCAGTTTTAACGTTTTTTATGGGACCGGACCAGGGATCGAGTCAGGTCTCCTGTTATTGATGTTGATGCTTTTAACACTACAACAGTCGAGGTTGTTCTGTATTAGTCTTAAACAAATCTAACATGTGAGAACACCATACCAAAACGCATGAGGACATCATATCTAACAAACCTACCACATGAGGTCATCAAATGAAACACAATAAACATATAATGACATCATATGAAACACGCTGAACATATAAGGACATCATATTAAAGATGTTGAACATTTAAGGACATCATATGAAACACACTTAACAAATGTGGCCATCATATCAAAAACAACACACATATGAAGACATCATATCAAACACACTAAACAAATGTGGCCATCATATCAAACACAACACACATATGAGAACATCATATCAAACACACCAAACATATGAGGACATCATATCAAACACAACAAACATAGGAGGACTCTCATATCAAGCAAACTTAACATATGAAGACATCTTATCAAACTATCATTTTACGTCCATGTCCGTCACCCTACGTCATTCTACATTAATGTACATGTCATTGTACGTCAATGTATGTCAGTATAGGTAACCGTTCGTCATTCTGCGTCAATAAACATCACTGTATGTAATTGGACGTGATTATACGCCAAGGTTCGTCAATGTATGACAGTGTACATCTTCGTACGTCATTATAAATCACTTTAAATCACAGTATGTAATTGGACGTAATTATACGCAAAGGTACGTCAATGTATGACAGTGTACGTCACCTTACGTCATCATAAATCACTATAAATCACAGTATGTAATTGGACGTTAGTTTACGCCAAGGTACGTCAATATATGTCAGTGTACGTAACCGTACGTCATTCTTCATCAATATACATCACTGTATGTAATTCGACGTTATTATACGCCAAGGTACGTCAATGTATGTCAGTGTACGTAACCGTTCGTCATTCTTCATCAATATACATCACCGTATGTAATTTGACGTAATTATACGCCAAGGTTCGTCAATGTATGACAGTGTACGTCACCGTACGTCATTCTTCATCAATAAACATCACTGTATGTAATTGTACGTAATTAATTATTCGCCAATGTACGTCAATGTATGTCAGCGTATATCATTCTTCATCAATGTACGTCACTGTATGTAATTTGACGTCATTATAGTTAATATGCGTCATTTACATCGATGTACGTCACTTAATGTCAATGTACGTCACCGTACGTCATTCTTCATCAATGTACGTCACCGTATGTCATTCTTCATCAATGTACGTCACCGTATGTCATTCTTCATCAATGTACGTCACCGTACGTCATTCTTCATCAATGTACGTCACCGTATGTCATTCTTCATCACTGTACGTCACCGTATGCCATTCTTCATCACTGTACGTCACCGTATATCATTCTTCATCAATGTACGTCACCGTATGTCATTCTTCATCAATGTACGTCACCGTATATCATTCTTCATCAATGTACGTCACCGTATGTCATTCTTCATCAATGTACGTCACTGTGTGTAATTGGACGTCATAATACGTCAATGTACGTTAATTACTTCAATGTACGTCACTGTATATCATTGTACGCGAGTGCATTAATATTCCGTATCGCTGAACATGGTCCAAGTGCTTATACGTCATTTACAACAAATTTCCAGTTGTATCAAACCAAAGTAACCTTACGCAATGCCCTTACGGGACTTACCAGTCCTAGGAATGGAAATGTGTCTTGCCACTCAAGGTAACTGAATCATAAAGAATACCAATGGCAAAAAATACAAGGTGTTTGGAAGCAATCTACTGTTGTAAGAAAATTGAATTCAAAGACCACGTATATAGACTACGGTTAAAGAAATACAATTATTTCAGAGACAAACGCATAATTAATCTGATCTATGTGGCTTTAAACTTTTATAATTGTATTAAACAATCGAGAACACTAGCGAGAATAGTATATTACAGAATTTCCTGGGTAAACCGATAGTATTCCCTACAACAACACATTATTTTATTTCTTGAATTTAAGTGAAAACACATATTGGATATAAGGGTTGCATACTTTATTATCGTACAGTCGAGTTCTTATTTTAGAATAATTGCCCTCCAAACGACTAGATGTTACACTAAGATGATAGCGATAAGACTGCACAGGTATTCGTTGGTGCCAAAGTACCGAATACGGGATTGCGTATAAATTAACCCTTTTAAAACATAACTTTATTCACCGCATTGGTAGTGTAGTTGCATAGCGTCTGTCCTCTGGTGTAAGGGGTGAGGCGATCGATCCCTAGTCGGTTCACAAGTAGTCCCTTCATGGCGTTCAGGGGTTTTGGTTAAGCATTACGACTGACTTCTTTGTTGTAGGATAAATCGGCGAGAAGTATTGGTAATTCACACACCGCCGTGATAAAGCTGAACAAGTGTTGAAAGCGGCGTGAAACACCATGCAAACATTAAGACAAACCAATATATATTTAGCAAAATGCGGTCTTGTGCGCATATCACCGATTTCAGCAATCGGATAACTCTGGCTAAACTCAAGACGTTTTGTATAAACTCCCGACTTCACACCTGGATGTTCAAAATATATTTAAGGTGAAAAAGTTTCCTTTAATGTTATTGAATTAGAAAAATCCTCGATGTCAAACAAATTCAAACGGTAGCACAAAATCCGAAACAGCTGGAAATAATCATATTTAATTGAAATACCGTCAGATCTTTAATCAGACTTATTATTACCAGGAATTTCAATAAAACTACAAAACATTAGTAATTACGATATTTTAGGACATGAAAAAGAAGTGAAATTTCATTAAAAATTATCAATTTTTCTCATTTCATTTAAACAGACAGCATTTGGCGCATCGTCAGAAAACGAGCAATGTCACAATCAATTAGGTTTCGAAAATGTCTTTAATATCAAAGTTTTATTTCCATTTTTCCAGATTTCTATTGTTCCTTGTTTCTATTGTTCCTTGTTTCTCTAGATATTCCGTATCAGGTAAACGTTATAATACACCGAATAAATTCCTTCTTTGTAAATCAACGAGTTTCAGGCCCCAATTGTCACACTTTCTAAGCGTTTCTCACGTAGAACACCATATATCATTGAAAAGAGTTACCTCTAAGTTTAAAAACAATCAAAAGAAAATGTGGGGTCATGCATTATGCAAGAAAGAACTCATCAGTCGAAAATGATTACCGTCATTTTGGACCAAATCGGGCCCGGACAAAACCGGTGTTCAGCATTCTCTATTATTACTTTCAAAAAAGATCAAAATACTAAAAGTGATCAAATCAATAATTTCAAGATCATCCTCAACACATTTACAATGAATTTAAACTCAATGCCATATATTCAATATATTCAAGTGATGGTATACACTTTTCCACGCAAACAAAGGTTTTTTATGGACTATTTTGGTAATTTGACATAAAGGCACACAGGAAGCCATATGTTACGACGGATTGAGCGGTGGTGCTGCGTGATAATTAAACGTAGCGTAATTACTACACGAATAGAAAAATCCGTGCTGAAGGATCCAAATGAATACTGCTTCACATAACAATCTTGAAAACTTCTTTCACTTATCTTCGATCAGTATATTGTCAGATCAGATTGTGTCGATACGCTGACTGATCTAGATCGTCACCGGTCGCAAATCCCTTACGGTTGTTTGTCGCAGTTTGTTAATAAGATCCAAAAGTCAACTGAATGCGCAGCAGTTTACGAAATACAATTAAACAAGACAATGAAGTTAATAAAACTTGATATAACTTGATATTGGCAACTTGCAACTACAGTTAACTGAATTGAAAAGTCGATGGAAACGAAATAATTGCGTTACTTAAATGTTAATTAGTCACAGGAATGTTGCAGTAACAGCCAAATGGCTCGGAGTCTCATTTTGTCAGTCAAAGATTAAATATAAACCGAATTAAGACAGCAACATGATCTTTCTTTGTATCACATTAGCAAGATTGATTAAGGAAACAAATGTAATCAAATAGTTTAACAAAACGTCCCTTAGCCTGTCTGCAATAAATGCACATAATCACTGTGCACTTTTCGGTGTTGCAATCGTATGGGCACAAGACCTATTCTGGGTACATTACTGATACTAACGACGCGTGTTTGTTGTAAGGCTATATCGACCATTCTCAGAGTAATCACACCATCGGGGATTAGACAACTTCGGGTCTTAGTCGGTACCAGACACGTTTTTAAATAGATTGCTTGAAGTTAAACCCTGTTTTCAACAATACTTCAGTCATATGATCAGTTGACTACGTACACTGACATACATCTTGGCTTTCTCTTACCGATACTTAACACATCATTCTTCCAAATTAACTTGCAATTATCATGTTGCCACGGTTTGTATAATTAATTTCAATAATAAGGCTTTCATTTATAGAGCTTTTCCAAATGTTTGTATACATGTAGATATTTTCACTGACGTCATAGAAGATTTGATATTTCAACTGTGATATATCAGACTCAGATAGGGAACATATACCCTAAATATGCACAACCTGATCAGCATCTATTTTATTCGACAATGGTCAATGGATCATTAAAGAAAGAATATTCTGCGAGGGAGTCAAAACAGATCAGATTGTAAGAATGAATGAGCGGATCTGGATCTACACCGAGTGGCACATTTTCTCAATGTGTATGTTCGTCCAATTTAAACAGTTATATTATACTTTGATATTGTCTCTTCTATTTTCCATTTGTATAAAGGATGCAGTATCTCTCGTATTGTATTATTTTATGTTATTCTCAGAATGTTTTCATGTGCTTCTAAGTATGGAACTATTTTCATGCAGATGTGTGGGAAAATGCTCTAATCTAATCTTTGATCAGTTGAAAACTTAAAATGCTAGCTAACAGTGTTAACATCATTTGAAGATGACACGAAGTGAAAAATCAATGGTCATATAAAAACACAATCTGGTATATTTATAGCGCTGGCTGTGTGAAAAATCAATGGTCATATAAAAACACAATCTGGTATATTTATAGCGCTGGCTGTGTGAACATGCATATGTATGTTCTGCCGTAATAATGTGAAGTGCAGATAAACTATACCGATCTATTCCAGATTCGCTGCACATTTGACATACGCTTTGTAGTTGTTTTTGATTGTCTTTGACACTCTATAATAGTGTATCTCAATTACACTCTACCAAAAAGTCTGTACTATCATCCAATTAAAACATATTTTTAGCCACGAGTTTCGAATAAGAGGATCAATGACTTCTGCGTACAGTGAAAACTCGATCAGGTGTGTAAAGTTTATAAACATAAAGATGGGAATATAGCATCTAGTTGGATACCAAAATAACTTTAACTGCTGTTAAACGCGAAAGTCAAAGAGAACACAGGACACTAGACATGACTATATTAAATGATGAAAGCGGACATTAATCTAGATGAGCTTTCTCTCGTATTTTTACGACTTTCAAAAGTTAACCCTTTACGACAAACAACAAATCTACATCCGGCGACTTTGTCTTAAATACGGAAATTCTCTTTAAATGAAGGTCATCTGCTGCAGGTGCTCCAAAATGCGTCTTCATTTTAGAAATGGTTTAGGAATCCGATATTCAGATGTCCGGTAGCTAATGGTCTGTCTCGAAAGTTCATATTTCCCGCTTGGTCATTCATTCATTCCAATGACTGGTAATTAATTGGGATCTATGTCAATCGGCGTTACGAAAGGCCGAGCTACAACTATGAGAAATATACAGATAACATCCCCCCACGATATTTCACTTAGTATCTAACCAAACCCTATGATTGTATGAAGGTAAACGGCACATACTTGAAACTTAAAATATTGATAATACAAAGAAAAAAAGAAATTGCAGACGTTTAACAAACAACCTTTCTGTTTATTCAATGTTTGTTTTAAGTTTATTTAACTAATTACCAATTACTTCCTTATTAAGCGTTCGGTATTAAAGTTCTGCTGTGAAAAGGAAATTACTTCCACTGAGACTCACTTTGATTGCTTAGGAGAGGAAGGTTGACAATCAACGAATACCTGCTGTTACGAATAACATAACAACCGTATAAATAGAATGAGGCGAAGTTTAATGATCTCTTTAAGGATGAAAGGCGTTTCACTAACAAAACAACACATGAGACGAGTCTTCATTTAGGGTCGGCAAACAGGAGAGTTATAGATGTTCTAAAAACGTGATTTGGCTCTATAATCTTATGTTGTGGGTACTCGAAAGAATCGTCTCAATGACAAGTTTATTTTTGACTACCAACATCGTAGGGTTAGGTTAGATACTAAATGAGATATCGTCGGGGATATTATCTGTATATTTCTCATATTTCTTATCCAACTTGTGATGCTATATTCCCATCTTTACGTTTCTAAACTTTACGAATATGGTCGAGTCTTAACTGTACGCATATGCAATTAGTCCTCAAATTCGCAAGACGAACCTTCATACTGCATTCTTTTTTTTCAAATGGAAAATAGAATAGACAATATCAAAGTATACTATAACTGTTTAAATTGAATGATCAAATACATTTAGATATTGTGCAGCTCGGTGTAGATCCAGATCCGCTCATACATTATTACAGTTTGATCTGTTTTGACTCCCTGGCAGAATATTCTTTATATTTTTTCATTGACCCATTGTCGAATTCAATATATGCTGATCAGACTGTGCATATTCAGGGTATATGTTCTCTAATGAGTCCGATATATCACGGTTGGCATACTTCTGCATATAGATCAAATCTTCAGCTAACGTCAGTAAACAATATATAAGCAAACATATGGATACATTATATAAATGAAAGCCTTATCATTGAAAAGAACCATACAAGCTGTGGCAACATGAGAAGTTAACTTGGAGTAATGTTGTGTTATGTACTGGTTAAAGAAAGTCAAGAAACACGCATAAGATCAACTGGGCAACGTCATATATTTGACAAATCCATGCTCTTTTTATTGGCACAGAACAAAGGTCCAGGTAATTATTTGATGAATCGCCAAACATTTCACCTACTATCCTAGTTCATGGAAGTCGAATATCACTCGTCACGCTGCAATGGCTTTTGTCCATTATTAGACAGAATGAATGACACAGCCGGGAGTTAAACGTTCTACCCCTGTAGTGCTATTTACCTTCATCTATACAGGGTAAGCTATCGCGCCTCAAAACTTAAATAGACAAAAACGGAAATGGTGTTTGTTAAACGTCTTCTTTTTCTTTTGATGTGCTTATTTATTCCTGTGTCGTTCATGTAAAACAGTTATAGCTCTATATCTGGTATAGTTCAAATGCGTTTGGGATAAAGTACCAATTATAAGACATACCCACTTATTTATCGCATGCCGACCCCCTGTAGCTCAACCGGTAACGACATGGGCTGTCCATCCAGGTGTTGTGAGTTCGAACCCAAGATCGGCCAACATTCTTTCGATGTTTGAAAAAAGTCAACGCGACACACGTCATTTGTCTTTCATCAATGGACAAACAAGTCATATGGAAAAGCAACCAGTTGCTTGAAAAGTTTGTGGAGTATTGGTAGATCTTTCTTTAAAATTCCGTTACGACAATAAAAATCAATCAATTGTAATTGAACAAAACAATATGAGAGTGCACGGGAATACATGTTAATGTGTTTACTAAATGTGGATGAGCCTGGTCCGGAGATTTGAGGTTGTGTTGACTCTTTGTAAATGGATATCAAAGTAAACGAGTCCTGACTTCTAGTTATGTTGTCAAAGATGCATTTATTTCATATAGACGATCAGAAAACACTCTGATGAGACTGTGCAGCTACATGAAGACTTAAAATCGCAGGACGCGTCTTATGTCTCAAGTCCGACCTGTGATTGAAGACCACACATAGGAAGATAACAATCTGATCTTGGTCACAGGCTTTAATTGTAGGTTCATTTATTAGGAAAATGGGTAATTGGTAAATTATAAATGTGGTTTCTATAGATAGGGAACTGCTAAAGGAAGGTTGCCTTAAGCACGGATTTGACTGTACAATAGACAAACAGGAAAAGTCCGATCGTGTTTGAAATGTTAGCTGATTAGAATCCTAGAATAAACAGCGTAGAAGTTCTGTTCCAGATAAAACAAGTACACACATTAAAAAAATAAACGAAAATGTAGATGATAAAACAGTCCGATCGTAAGTTATTACAGAAGAATCACTGTCATTCCTGGAGCGTAAATCACATTCAATGTCTAATACATACAATTCTGAGGGTAACCTATGAATATCATTGACTATTAATCATGGTGCCATTTCAGGAAATGTTGAACATGGTTTTGACAAAGTATATAATACTAATGGAAGGTACCCTGTATTAAACGAAACTGTGTTAATTGTTTTTAAATATATCTATAGGCGCTCCCTTATTACGAAAAAGCGTAAGATGATTGTTAACAAAAAATAAAGAATATACTTTGACCATAAAACGATTTATAAGTAATTGACTAGAAGATAATAATGTTCATGTTTTTTGCATGATCACAACATGTTCGGAATTCGGCTCATATAATTGTTAAACAACAGAGCGTTCTAAGGATATAATTATTATGTAAATTATGTATGATAGTTATAAAGAGTTGTCCTACAATTTGAGACGAATTGTCTTAGTGCGACTAAATTGTCCATCGTGTACGAACATATGAAGAAATATAAGTATACGTTCTAGACAACGACGAGGTAAGTACATAGTTCGTTGACTTGAAACCTTTTTAGAAGAGAAGATTTTAGAACAACCAATACATAGTAAGCGGAAGCCTATGTGATTCATAGTATTGACATTGTGTATATCACACGAATTCTGGTAATTAATCGTATCTCGTAAATAAACGCTTGATCTACGTTCACCAACAGTAGAGTGAGACGTAGAGTAACTGAGTTTGTTTGTAGATATTTTTCTGACAATTCTCATCTATGTGACATCGTACATTCGAGGTACATTATACCTTACAAGGGACTATTACTAATAGGAACCACGTTCGGGAATATTTTATTTTTTGATACTGGTGAACTAGGTAATAACGCCATGGTTATCACAACGATTATTCCATTATTATAATGGCTACCAGCTATATGTCTTTGCATACCCGCTCCAGTATTCAACTCTGCATTATATGCAAGAATCGGATTACGATCTCGTACTGTATTGCCATACCAGTTGAAGATTAGCAGCGTAATTATTTTGTAAGATAATGATTAAAATAAATATCATAACAACCAGTGTTTAGAACAGATGATGGACATTATCGCATTAGGGCCGTCCCACGAGCAAACCAACATTATGGCCTCCGTGTATTTTATCGACGCAGATCAGCCTGCCCAGTCGTTGCAGACTAATCCGGGCTGACACATTCAGTATCAGGAGAGATATCTGTATAGAGTAATGATTCCTGAAAAAAGAAATCCACAGGAGGCGAAATGTGTCTATCCGGGTAAGCCTCTGCGACATGCTTAGACTGACCAGGGTCGATATATATAACGCAGAGGTCATAATGTTGGTTTTATCGCGAGACGGCTGACCAGGGTCGATATATATAACGCAGAGGTCATAATGTTGGTTTTATCGCGAGACGGCTCATTTCTGTTCTCATCTTTG
>JAUELF010237923.1:0-12863 GCA_031471495.1 Clinocardium nuttallii
AAATTGCACAAAACGTGCAATTTCTCCTTTTGACACAATGCTTTCCACTTTTTGTCATAGGTTATCCATTCAACTATGGAGAAATTCTATGTTTTGACAAAATATGTTCCAAGCCTCCTGCTGTAGAATTGTCGTATGAGGGAAAGGGTTAAAGTGAAGCTGAGTCCACGTAAAGAATAGTTCCAGGTGTGATAAGAGTCAAGAAACTAGGTCCCGTAGTTGTTTTGGTCACTCGTTTCCCACGACCAGCGCGGACTACTTGCAGGTGTCATGAGGTCACACTTACGGAATATTTTGTTCACTAGTGCGCACGCATATTAAAATTTCCATTCAAAAGGCATTAACACATTTCATAGCTGAGAGAAAAGGATTTAATTTGTTTATGTTGTGAATAGTGTTTAATAATTGTGTGTAATTGGAGAGTTTTAGGATGCGGGGTTAAATGATCATGTAAGTTAATCTCTCTTTCTCTTATGGATCACGAACGGGTCTACACTTCTAGGAAACTCCTCTTTCCACAGTGTTCGGTACAATGTTGCCTACGTCGTTTATCCAGGGTCTTTCAATAGTATGGTACCCTGGTTTATCTGTCTTTCTAGTATCATGCGGCAGCGAGGTTTCTGTTTTACTGTTGTCAAAGTAATGTCCGAATGCAGTCTGATCGGGACTGGTGAGTGATCCATGCGCATACAGTGATCGAAGTGACCCTTTCCCACTTGTAGTCGCATTCTGACGCCTCTCTGCAATAGAGCAGCCGACTTTGGAAAATATTGTGGCGAAAGGGGAAATTGATCATCATGAGTAATTTCCCCCTTTGTCTCAATGTTTTAAATATTTCCCAGACTATTAGATAAGGGGAATTTTGCATTTTCCCAGATCCTTTTATGGCCCTTTAACCATATGTCATTAATACCTGTACTTTCATTTATGGAGACTTTACCCATTCGTATAAAGAAACAATTAAAGAGATTTTCTACTTCTTGACAAAAACTGTTTAACCCTTTCCCTCATACGACAATTCTGCAGCAGACGACTATGAACAGATTTTAACAAAACATACACAATCTCTATAATTGAATGGATAACCTATGACTTAAAGTGGAAAACATTGTGGCAAAAAGAGAAATGGCACGTTTTGTGCAATTTCTCATTTTGTCACTATGCTTTCAAAAAGCCGTCTGCTGCAGAGGCGTCAGAAAGCGTCTATAAGAAGGAAAGGGTTAACATTCATCTTCTGCAGATGTGTTGCACGTAGGAAATGTTTAACATAGTGAGTCAAGTCGCGATGTCTTAGCCGGTATCTGGTCGACGTGAGTCAAGTCGCGATGTCTTAGCCGGTATCTGGTCGACGTGAGTCAAGTCGCGATGTATTAGCCGGTATCTGGTCGACGTGAGTCAAGTCGCGATGTCTTAGCCGGTATCTGGTCGCCGTGTTCAAGTATAGTTGAAATACCATTGCAAACGGCGATAAACTTCAATAATTGATTGGTGTATTCGCCGCTTTCAACACTTTCTCAGTGTTATCACGGCGTTTCTAGGGAAACTTACGTGTACCCCTGTTCCATGTATGCTGACACAAGTCGGCCAGTTACAAGGCTTACCCCGCAACCGTGAGCGTCAAGGTAAATAGCCATTACTACCACTTTAAAGTATGTGTTATGACCCGGTCGGGAATCAAATCCGCGACTTTTCCTTCCCGAGACGAACTCTCTACGACTTAACCTTCGAGGCATTCCGTAATCGATGTTGTAGTGTTAAAGCGTTCGCCTCCGGTGCGGGAGGTCGCGGGTTCAATTACTGTCGCTGGTTACTAAACAAATACATGCAATGAAGTTCGATACATATTATTCAGAGAGTTGTCTCGATTTTTGCAGATGTTATCAAATGTGTAACGTATACCGGCGTTAAGCAATCGCGGGTCACCCATCCAGGCACTAACCGCGATGAACGTTGCTTAACTTTAAGAAAAGGTCAACCACTCTACAAACGTCGCTATAAAAGCCGGCTTCCACGGCAATATTTATGTATACCCCGTTCCAAAGCGGAGTCTCTGTAACATAACTGGGAACCACCGGGGTCCAGGGATGATGGTGATATCAACATAAATCCAACCTCTGCCACCATTTGTGAAGTGTACCGGAGTTCAGCCGCTATCGCGGGTCACCCATCCAGGCACTATCCGCGATGAAAACGTTGCTATAAAAGCCGGCTTTTTTTATACCTATACCCGTTCCCGTTACAAATGTTATTCTGACTACAATTGTCCGTAAATGTAGTTCAAAGTGTTTTAGAACAGTGTCATTGGATTTTGTTTAACCTGGTGTGGAGAGGGATAAGGCCTAAACTAATGGGCTGCTTCGAGTGAAGATGGCGGCACTTCTCACATTGCTTGGCGAACATATTGACCGTTGAGGGTAAACATCGCAAGAAAAGTAATCGAAGTTGTTCGGATTATTAAATGGATATTTACCGCTGAAACCGCTAGTCAAGCGATTTCGTTTACTCACAAGAAACCAAATGAGTGGTAAATCAGCGTGCAAAATGTATTGCCAATTTAAGAAAATTGACAGCTTTCTGTGAATTCAGAGCAAATTTGGACGCAACAGTCCGCGAAAGGTTCCTTTGCGTGATTAATTAATTCTGCAGCAGATGTCAAAAAATAGAAAAACTCTATAATTGAATGGCTAGTGGAAAACGATGTTGCAAAAGGAGAAATTACTCAAAACGCAATTACTTCAGTTGTCCCTATGTTTTCAAAAAGCCGTCTGCTGCAGAGGCGCCAGAAGTCGTCTATATGAGGGAAAGGGTTAAGAGATCGTACTGTCCAAATGAAGCTTTGTTGAACCGAAATTTTCACACATACGAATATGTCACACGTGTGCCATATTCGTACGAATTCCTCACACGTGTGTGACAAATTCGTACGAATATGTCACACATTTGTGAAAATTCAGTTGCGTACCTCTACCCCCCTTGAAGCAAAAACGTATACGTCACATGTCAAAAAAACAGAAAAACATCTGTAAAAATATTGTTCATACGAATACGTCACACATTTTAAAAAAACCAGTCTGCCAATTAGATAGATCAGGGGTTATTTTGTTTTTGCTATTTCCAATATAGCCCTCATATTTTACAGGATGCAAGAACATATTGATTAAATGACCCAGGTACAATTTTGTCTCAAGGGACTTAAGGTAAAGGTCACAGGGGGTAAAAATATCAGTTTTTTAGAACTCAATATTTTGATAACCTTTCGACGCTGATACTTCGTATGTGTAGTAGACGTTCCATGTTGCTTTAAGGGGTCAATTGGTTAAATGTGTCAAGGTCACATGCGGTCATAACATGTAATCCTTTAACATTAAACATATTGATAACTGTCTGACGCAAACCATGATTGTTCTCAATGAATATACGATCATTTTTTTTCTGACTATAGGGTTGCCCGATTTGGTCCGTCTGTCCGATGTAATTCATGTCCGGCCAATTACATCATGGCGCATGGACGGATTTAAAAACAAATAACCACAGTAGTTAACCACATTTAGACAATGTGCGCCGTGCAAGACCCAGGAACATGGCTCAACAGCAGGGTCACAATGCACGTTTGGACATATTTTGTATGTAACGTGTAGTGATGGTGCCGTTTGTGTTGACTCATGACTCATATTTTTTAAGATGATAACCGGATTTTAGTTCCCTACTGGTTAAATGATCACCTTTTCCGGGAAACACGCATATCTCATTTTTCAGTCTCGCCGACTGAAGGTCATGGTTACCGTGTAAGGTAACAGGGTTGTGTCTCTGTCCCCAACAAGCCCTAAACCCTTTGAAGGATTTACCTCAAATTTTGGTCAAATTGTCAACGAATCAAGACAAAACGCGGAACCAATGTTCAAGGTGCTTTAGTTCAAGGTCAAGGTCACCATTTAGGGACAGTTGTATTAAACTGGTAAATTCTTCGGTTTTGTCAAAGTTAATCAAAATGATTACCCTATAATTACTTTTAACCAATACAATATTTAAAAGGTTCAATTTGGCCAAACGATAACCTATGGACAACTAAGCCAGGGTTTATACACTTGGCTGCCGGTTCCTAGCAAACATCAGGCGTCGAGACGACGTTGGATTGTGTTAACATCGTCGCCTACCATATTCTAACTTCGGGTTTACGTCGGAGCCTCGACGTTGTACCAATTAACCATTCGACTTTTAAATGTATATTGATCTCCGATGAATTTTGGAAGTATGGTAATTTGCGAATGTCTAGTCAAATGTCTAACTGACCAATGAGACATTTGCTTTTTGCGTGACCGCTGACGAATTTGGTACCCAGATCTTTTAATTTGCGAATGTCTAATCGAATGTCTAATGTCTAACTGACCAATTAGATATTCGGGTTTTTTATGTACAATGACCTATAAGAAAGTTGGTACCTAATTATTTTAGTTTGCGAATGTCTTACCGAATGTAACCAATTAGACATGAACGTAGAATAACCTACGACAAATGTGAGTTATAGATCTTGTGATTTGCGAATGTCTAATGCATAATAACATTTTAAATGAAGTGTTTCCCTAATCCTATCCCCGAAAGTAGAGATACACCTCTACATTTAGAGGTGCCCGTCCTATATTCAGGTGCATCTCTTTATTTGAGGTAATCAAAACCTTGTACACCTAAAATATATAGACGCACTTCTAAATATAGAGGTACACCTCTATTTTGTAGTTTAAATATTAAGGTGCACCTCTGTTCTTAAAACTGCTCTTCTTGATATAGAGTTGTACCTTTTAATTTAAGATACACTTGCGAACTGATATTCAATCAAAATACGGCGGCTGGTAGCTAAAATTAATAAACGAGCGATAAACGAAATGCGACATATTCGTTTGTTCTAACAGGTAGTGAAAAAAGGGGGTACGAGTATGTCACAACAGCTATTTGTGACATATTCGTACGAATTTGTCACACACGTGTGAGGAATTCGTACGAATATGTCACACGTGTGACATATTCGTATGTGTGAAAATTACGGTTCAACAACGCTCGATGTCAGATTTCCTGATTTGACTTTTCGCTAGAATAGGAAAATATCACAAACTGTCGTTCTATAGAGAGTTTCGCTTTGCATTGCATATCGTAATGAATGAAAAGGAAGATAACAATCTGGTCCTTGTTCACAGGTGTTCTTTATGAAGACAGAAAATGAATAATAAGACAAATAAGTATGTGGTTGCTACATGTATGTACAGGAAATTACCATACAAAGGTGGTCTTTACCAAAGTTTTGACTGTACATGTAATGATAAACGCTAGTAAGACCAAGGGAAATGCTAGTAAAAGATTACCGAAAAATGAAAATATCTCAAAACCTGTGGAAATCATTGTAATCATATACATGTAATTTACATTACAATTCGTCAGAGGATTAATTTAGTTATAGAATCAATAAAATGAAAATGCAACACAAACAAAGTTGAATACATGGAATCATGTACAATGATAATAATCCAAAGAAAAATGTTGTAAATAAATAAAATAGATAAATGAATAGATAACAATTACATAAAAACATGTCATAAGAAAATGTTGAACATATGTATTTATCTACATGATACGTGACAACAAGACAAACGAAAATGCTGAACTGATGCATTCATATAAACGCAATTATAAAAGACAATTAAATACGGGACAATGATGGTAATACTCTATATTTTCTTACAGATTATGTATTTATACTACCTTCTTGGCTTTAAAACATTTGGAATGTTGGAACGGAATGACATACTAAAGACCCCTACAGATGATCGGGCTTCACTGCTTTCATTTCTAAAACCCGAATATAAAGAGCCGGTAAGACATGCATTTTGGAAATTTATTTAACCTACTTCAGTCATTTATTTATCCAGTATCCATATTTGATGTTATACACGTGGATTAATAGCACAAAGATAAATATTATGCAAAATATTAAGTTTGTTGATGAATAATATACGTTTTAAAGCCAATTGTCTTAATCAGACTCGTCTCATTTAACCCTTTTACAGATCAAGCAAATTAGCAGCAGACCACTTTGGAGAAATGAAAGTGTATTTATTGTAAACAAGTTGAAACATGAGCTGCAGATATGTATGTAATTGGAAAAGGTATAAATATTTATGAGAAAGAATATACAAGACATCATACTTAAAAGTATAATATATTTGCAATATCCGTGTAGTCGAATCGGTCGTTCTCGGCATTAACGCCGCTTTAAAAAAAATCAGTTATATCACGACGGACTGTTCTCATAACCATGCACTTCCTTGTTTTTTCCCACCAGTACTCGACACAAACGTCTTTGCAAGCAACCAGCTGTTTATATTACATGGAATGTAAGCCCATAGGTGGAAAAGGAAAGACTTGTCGCAATGACTTTGGTCAAATGTCGGAAAAAATGTTTGTCGAGCTTGAGTTCGAACTCACAACCCACAGGTTAACAGCTCGCAACCACCGACTGACCTACTGGAGCTAGGTGGGACAATGGTAACCAGTGCATCAATTCAGCAGGATATGGATGCAATGTTATTTTATTTTCTATTTCTGTCAGATGAAGAATACGTTTATTTTGACATTGGATGGTGACGTCGATTTCCACCCGGACGCTGTCATTTTGTTGCTAGACCGTATGAAGAAGAACCCTAAAACCGGAGCGGTCTGCGGACGAATTCATCCAATTGGGTCGGGTAGGTTAAACGCTTATCTTCACTTTCAAATACTGAAACATAACTTTGACATTTGGTTAAATACGAAGGCGGGTGTCTCATGAATGTAAAACGCACAACGTTTAAAATACACTGAAATTGTACGTATTGAATGGACAATGGCACGGAACAATTCCTGTATATTTTCAATGAACTTTAATGGAGGACAATTCCAGGACGTATTAACTGGACAATGAAACAGAGCAATAATTATTCCTGTAGGTATTCAATGGACACTCACACACATAAATTACTGTACGTATTCAATGGACAATCACAAATATAAATTCATGTACGTATTCAATGGACCATGACACAGAACATTTCCTGTAAGTATTTAATGGACAATGACACAGAGCAAATCATGTAGGTATTCAATGGACAATGACCCAGAGAAATTCATGTACGTTTTCCATGGACAATGACACAGGACTATTCATGTACGTATTCAATGGCCGATCACACAGAGCAATTCATGAATGTATTCACTAGACAATCACAGTCATTATTGTATGTAGTCAAGGGACAATGGCACAGGTCAATTCATGTACGAACCAATGGACACTGACACAGAACCATTCATGTACGTATTCAATGGACAATCACACTTAACCATTAATGTACGTATTCAATGGACTATCACACATATTAATTCATGTACGTATTCAATGGACAATGGCACATCAGTGTATGTACGTAATCAATGGACAATGCCACAGAATGGCACAGAGCAATTCATAACGTATTCAATGGACAATAGCACAGAGCAATTCATGTACCTATTCACTAGACAATCACTGACGCAAATTCATGAACGTATTCAACGGACAATGGCACATAGCAATTTATGTAGGTATTCACTGGATAATGAAACAGAACCATTCATCTAGGTATTCAATGGACAATGCCACAAACCAATTCCTGTACGTATTCAATGGATAATGACACATAACTATTCATGTACGTATTCAATGGACATTGACACACCATACTTCATGTACGTATTTAATGGACAATCATTAAAGAAAATTCATTTACGTACTCAATGGACAATGGCACATACTAATTTATGAACGTATTCAATGGACAATGACACAGAACAATTCATGTACGTATTCAATGGACAATGACACATAACAATTCATGTACATATGCGTATTCAATGGACACTGACACAGAGCAATTCATGTATATTTCTAATGGACAATGGCACAGAACCATTCCTTTGTGTTTTCAATGAACAGTGGTACATAACCACTAATGTACATATTTAATGGACAACCACACAGATCAATTCATATACGTATAAACTGGACACTCACTAAAGCAAATGCATGTACATATTCAATGGACAATGACACACACTAAATTATAAACGTATTCAGTGGACTATAACACATAACCATTCTTGCACGTATTTAACGGACAATGGCAAAGCAAAATTCATATACGTATTCAATGGACAATGAAACAGAACCATGTATGTACGTATTCAACGGACAACGGCACAGAGTAATTCCTATACGTATTACATGGACAATAACACAGAACCATTCATGTACGTTTTTAATGGACAAAAACATAGCCACCTTCCTGTACGTATTTAATTGTCAATCACACAGATCAATGCATGCACGTATTCACAAAACAATCACACAGATCAATTAATGTATGTACTGGACAAGTACTAAATCAAATTCATGTACGTTTACAATGGTCAATCACTAAAGAAAAGAAATTCATGTACGTATTCAATGGACAATGACTAAGACTAATTTATGAATGTATTCAATGTATAATGACACAGAACAATTCATTTACGCATTTAATGGACAATGATACAGACTAATTTATGTACGTATTTAATGGACAATGACACAGAACAATTCATGTACATGTACGTATTCAATGGACACTGACACAAAGCAATTCATGTATATTTTTAATGGACAATGACACAGAACAATTCCTTTGCGTTTTCAATGAACAATGGCACATAACCTGTACATATTTAATGGACAATCTCATATATCAATTCATATACATATTAACTGGACACTCACTAAAGAAAAGTAATGTACATATTCAATGAACAATGACACACACTAAATTATGTACATATTTAATGGACTATGACACATAACCATTCCTGCACGTATTCAATGGACAATAGCAAAGAGATACGCATGTACGTATTTAATGGACAATGATACAGAACCATTTATGTACGTATTCAATGGACAACGGCACAGAGTAATTCATGTACGTATTACACGGACAATAACACAGAACCATTCATGTACGTATTTTAATGGACAATGACATAGACACCTTCCCGTACGTATT
Source organism: Clinocardium nuttallii (assembly GCA_031471495.1). Classification (NCBI taxonomy): domain Eukaryota; kingdom Metazoa; phylum Mollusca; class Bivalvia; order Cardiida; family Cardiidae; genus Clinocardium; species Clinocardium nuttallii. Next base: position 9,099 of record JAUELF010237923.1, read on the forward strand.
TAATTGTCAATCACACAGACCAATGCATGCACGTATTCGCAAAACAATCACACAGATCAATGCATGCACGTATTCACAAAACAATCACACATATCAATTCATGTATGTACTGGACAAGTACTAAATCAAATGCATGTACGTGTTCAATGGTCAATGCTGAATATCAATTGATGTGCATATTAAATTAATGGACAATGAAACAGAACCACTCATCTACGTATTCAAAGGACATTGGCACAGCGCCATATTGTACATATTCAATGGACAATGACACAGTCATTCCTGTGCATATTCAATGGACAATGCCACAGAGCAATTCCTGTAGCAATTCCTTACGTATTCAATTGACAATGACGCAGAGCAGTTCCTGTATGTATTCAATAGACAATGACACAGAGCAATTCATGTACGTAATAAATGGACAATAACACCGAGCATTTTCAATGGAAAATGACACAGAACAATTTCTGAACAGTGGACAGTGACACACAACCATTCCTGTACTTATCATGTGCATCATTTCGTACCATGCCACCGAAAAAACGTTTCAGCAATTGTCCTTGGAACAAATGATCTTTAACTTTAGACTGCAGAACAGCTCTGATTTTTAACTTCAACTCTACGAATTGGTATTTTGATGTTTTGTTGTGCATTGATTTGATTTAAATCATTTGCATCGAATTGTAATATTTCGACATTTCTTAGATTTAAAATTAACTGTTTCAAATACAACTTTTGCTGATCAATTTGTTGTTTAAATACTTGTCAATACTGCTAATACTCTCTGCATCAAAGTTTTGAATTTGACATACAAGTAAAACTGTGACAAATCTGTCCAACACTCTTTTTGAGGTGGAATGATGAATTCTACCGGTGAATTAATTCCTGAAGATGCTATTGGAATCATTCATCCATATCCATATCTCAATTAATTGACTTTCTTGCATTATTGTCATCGTTATGGCGATACAGACATAACATCAAATTTCGATTTATTACATTCACAAGACCAGCTTTGCATCATTTTAAATACTTATTTCTTTTAATCAAACATGTCTAATGATCTAGACTTACTGTAATGTGTATTATGTCTCTTTGAAACGATCTTACCCCTATGAGTTCGAGACTGCAAATGGTCAGACTGCTTCGATTTAGGTTTATTTATGTCTGCTGTGTCAGTGTTTTACTGAATCTTTTTCTCGCGATATCAATACAGCTGATGGATTTTTTCCATGTAAGAAAATATTTTGAGCTGCACCTATTCCTTGTTTTATACATTCCTTCTTTAACGCATTCAATGAAGATTTGGAAAAAAAGGTTTTAGTAGTGGTGTAACAGTTTTGAGTGCGGACGTTGATAATAAACCTATTTCATATCGATACTGGTGTTTTACACCTCTATATACAGGAATCATTTAGTATTGAATACCCCAAGCGAAGCTGTCTAAAATGTAACTTATCGATTGTCTTGCCAATAACAATATGAACAGGATAACCAGATCATTTATATTAATATGAAGTGTGTCAAACTTAGATTTTGAAACTGCGACGTAATGTAAATTTGTTATCTCATGATTGATATGTTGGCTATCATTATCATTTTCAACATAATTGCTTTGAACGGGATGGCATGAATTATCGGAGCTAATATATCACCAACGACGGTGTGCTCAACAATATCTGTTTGTTTTACTCCGGGAAAATGGTTTTACCTTTGAACTCTGGAGACCCATTGAAGTTTTAAAAAAACAATGATGGATGAATTTTTTTTGCCAATAAATTTAATTAATCCCACTTTTGGACGCTTTGTTTGTTCTGAATATGTGACAAACAAAGAAGTGTTTCTTCCTGCTAGTATACCTATCGTGTTTTGTATCATTTCATTTATAACATCCAGCGCATGTGATGGCGTTGAGTAAGATCCCTCAGGAAGATTGAATTTCACCGACCACTTGTCTGGTTCGTTTGACTTGGTATAGCCTATTGGTAATATTGGTGGCATTTTTCTTTTAAGATTTAACAACTTGTTTTTGCATTGCTAAATCCCGTGTGATTATTTCGAATTCTGCTTCGTCTTCAGATATGTTCAAGAGTTATGACGGTGTAATCAGTTGAGCTAATGCAACTTCCCATTGTTCTTTTCAAATATGAAGTGTTTTGGGTATCTTGACTTTAAAACAACAGTGTGTAAGAAGTTTATACGCAGTTGATCAACTATCGACACGTTCTGTTCCAATTTCAATGTATAAGACTGTGAACTCGTGTCTATTGTCATATATGTATACAAGATATGATTCTGGAATCCAACTTTGGAATTTTGTAGGATATCCTTTCCAATTAACCCTTATTTCTTTGACTATTTTCTTTACCTTTACGTCGTGTTCGCTTTGCAACATTTGATTAAATTTCATAGATTTTATCACTTTTTATGAATTATAATTCAGGCCCAAAATTTGCTCTCCGTCCAAATCCTTAGCATCATATGTTACTGGAAAAGTTGATATATGTACATGTACACTTTTTATATAATTCCTGTGTCCAGTTAGGAAGATAGCCTTTATCAAATGATCGTTTAGTTTAAGTATTTCGTACACGATCTCCTATCTTGTTTTTTCTTGTTTATTTGAAACGGAATTTGGGGGATACAAATTCTCTGAAGTTTCAGCTTCATTAGTTTTATTCACAGAGGCAGGAGTTGATTTGTTAATTCTGTGATAAATATTATTGTAACTCTTTATTAAATTATCCAGAATGTCAATGTAACGCCTCGTTTTCATGTGAGTGAAATACTTCCACATACGACTTTTCAAAGTGCATATTGAACTTGTTCAGCAAAACTCGCTTTTGTTTCAGGGTTTTCAGTGATAAAGAAATGAATTCGACTTAGTTTCGGCCATTGTTGAAAAAACTGTGTTTTTAAATTCCGTACCTTTATCCGTATATAAAGAAATCAGGTTTCTTTTTGCTTTCTGAAGTAAGGATTGAAATGCATCGATTAACGTTTTACCAGTTTTATTTGGAAACGGAACATCCCAGCAAAGCTTTGAAAATACATCAATGACACAAAGTAAATCGTTGTTATTTAGCTAAATGTTGTATGTCTGCTAAATCAGCTTGCCACTGTTGATAAATACCACCACTAATAGTTATATGTCTTTTGAAACGTCTTCGTATAGGTTTGTGTAAAGTATATGTTGTTTCTCCGTCCAAACAACCCATTACATTCTGATAAATCAACCCCTTCAAAACGTACTTTAGAGCATGCTACAGTTATTTAGTACCAGAGATGGTTACCAAACTTTTTATTGTTCTTAAAACAAAATCAAGTTTCTTATGTTTCTTCTTTAATATGCTTTTGTCTGATTTTCTGAAGAACTTGGGTCTTCCTGTATAGGAGTAGTTACTTATGTTCTGTACGATCTTCTTCAGTAGGTTTCATGTATGTCATTGAACGAACTTGTCTTTTAGCTCACCTGAGCTTTGCTCAAGGTGAGTTATTGTGATCGCCTGATGTCCGGCGTCCGTCGTGCGCCGTGCGTCGCCCGTCAACATCTTCTTCTCAGTAACCAGTGGGTCAATTGGGCTGAAACGTCACAGGAAGCATCCTCTCAATGGCCTCACCATAATTCCTTAATTTATTTGGAATCCATGCAGAATATTCTGGTTTCCATGGCAACGAAATGAACAAAACTTCAGAATTCTTCTTTTTCCAAACTGGTTGGCAGAGGTTGATTTTATTTTGTAGAAATGTTCCTTGGGTGACCCT
>JAUELF010237934.1:0-12863 GCA_031471495.1 Clinocardium nuttallii
TATGTAAAACAAAACAAAGCCAATAATAATGTTAACCAAATGTATACATTTTTTATGTTATTCATTTATATAAAAAACTATATGTTTTAAATATGTGTGTATGTATGTCTGTATATGGGCCGGAGGCCTAAATAATTGAATAAAGAAATTGAATTGAATTGAATTGAACAGTACATGTACGTGTACGAATAAGTATGATACTTCTATGATATGTCATCTGTTTTGAAACGTAGTTAACCCCGTCTCATGAGAAAAAGCCCCTTTTTCCACAATGTATTCAAATAAAATTCAATAGTTAAACCTTCGTTGAAAGGGAATGTCACTATTCTTGTTAGATTTTTTTCAAAATCGTGTCAGTTATAGAAGTGTGTGGACGTGTGAATAGGTTAGGAAAAGTTATATTCTAAACAAATACGTGAAAGTTATGAATAGAAATGAGCCGTCGCGCGAGAAAACCAACATTATGTACGACTCTGCGGAGAGTGTCGACCCTGATCCGCCTAAGCATGCCGCACAGGCTAACCCGGACATACACGTTTCGCCTCCTTAGTTTTGTCGCAGGACGGCTCAAATATCGGTTTGGTTTCGAGTAATTCCGAATATTCATGAGCACGCTTAGCCTTATTTTCAATGTGACTGCATGTTTTTAGTATGTTTTAAATGATAAATAATATCCACACACGAAGCTTTGGGGTTGCGGGAAGTAAGAGTCATTCGGTCGGTCGATTGGTTGGTCGGTTTGTAGTTTGTTGGTCGGTCAGTTGATTGGCGAGTCGGTTGGTTTATCTGTCAGTTGGTTGGTCGGTTTGCCGGTTCGTCTGTCGGTCAGTTGGTTTGTGAATCTGTTGGCTGTTCAGTCAGTTGGTCAGCCGGTTTATTGGTCAGTCAGTTGGTCGGTCTGTTTATCGGTCAGTCAGTTGGTCGGTCTGTTTATCGGTCAGTCAGTTGATCGGTCAGTTGGCTCATTGGTCGGTCGGTTTATTGGTCAGTCTGTTGGTTTGCCGGTCAGTTTATCGGTCAGTCAGTTACTCAAGCAGTATATAGGTCGGTTTAAGGGTATCTCAGCTGATTGGTCGGTCGGCCGGTATATTGGTTGGTCAGTTGATTGGTCGGTCACTCAACAGGTTGGTTGGTCATTTGATTGGTCGGTTGGACGGTCAATCGTTCCATCCGCGGTGTGTCGGTCATTCAGTTGGTTGGTCGCTTTGTCGATTGGTTGGTATGATGGTTGGTTTATCGCTTGGTCAGTTGGTCATTCAGTGGGTCAGTCAGTTGGTTGGTTAGTATGTTGGTTGGGCGGTCGGTTTGATGGTCAGTTAATTGGTTGGTTAGTTGGTTGGTCAGTTTTCTGGTCAATTAATTGGTTATTCGGTTGGTTGGTCGGTCCGTCAGTCAGTCAGTTGGTCAGTCAAGAGGTGCCCATTGGTCGGTCAGTTCACTTATTCTGTGTGGAATTTAATGCAATTTTATAGGGAATTATGAAGAGAAAATGCAGTGCCTAATTGCATTCAAGTTGAATGGTTTTGACAGAGTTATGGCCCCTTGATAAGTATACAGTGCATTATATACCAACATTCGTGTTCACACTATTTCTCAGTAGTCACAGGGTGGAATTCAATGAATCGGTAAAGGGCCGTCTATTCCAAGAGGATATATGCAATGCCTTATAGCTTTCCAGTATGATATGGTTTTAGGTATGGTCCATTAATTATTATACATCAGAGGTCCAGATAAGAAGAGGTATTCAGCTCCTTTTCCAACAATTTCTCTCTTATTATTAAACCAAACCATATGTTGTGATACTCAAAAGAATCGTCACACTGAGAGGGGAAGGGAAGTAGTCGTTAGGAGAGAAAACCATTTCTACCAATTCTACCAGTTGACTAGGCCGGGGATCGAACCCGCCATTTCTCGCACCCGAGACGAACGTACTACCTCTTCACCACTGAAGCGGTTTCAAAAGATACAACTCATATCAACAGTGAATGGAGTCGTCAATGACCGTGCAATCAGTTAGTGTGATAGCATTACTCGTCAAAAATGGGAGAACCGAATTAGTGAAGCCTTTACACATACTAAAGAGCAAGATAAACCGACGTATTCCGCACCGTCTGACCAGGTAAAGTACTATTGCTTGTCCTTCTTAACATAGTTAGCCTGATAGTTCTTTATTTGGCTATAGATTCTACAAAATGCAGAGATGGACAAGATCATTTAGGAAAAGTTTAAAAAGGGTCGAAATAACGTTCTTTTTTACAATGAACTAACTGTATTTTAATTCCATGGCAGAGCGAACGTATATTATAATACTGTTAACTTTGATATACTGGAATAAAAAAACTGTTTTTCATCTTAACCCTTTCCCATATTTTACACTTCTGCAGCAGACAACTTTACAACCGTCAAAGAAAAATATGGAATATGTGTAAAAGTTGCAAATAATGAGATCGCTCTTTGTTTTCACAATGTTTTCAAATTTGTCTTCTAGAGATGCGTCAGAATGCGTCCAAATTAGGAAACAGGTTAACGTGTAAAGCATACGACCATTGGTTTGGTATACTTGAAATCCGTTGATACACCATACGAATGTAACACTTTGGAAGAGTTTTGCCTTGTCATTTGCAATTAAACAAATGCTTGCGTAAATAGCCCTATAACGTGGAATACAAATCGTGAGACAATATCCACTGTATTTTGTTTAATATCGAGAATTGCACTTAACGTTTCAGCTAAAAGCCATAATAACTTTCGGTTAAATCTAAATGATATACAGCTAGCTAAGATCCGGTATTTGCGACTTGACTGCACCTATAATGATATTTATGAAACATAAACATAGTGAGAATAATTTCCCTGTCGCCATTCGTATCGATAAAATGTCCGAATTTCTTCTTACATGATAGAATGAACGTATTTATAAAGTACAAACATTGATTGACGTGTTTGTCTGTTGCAAATAATTCCAAAGTTGTATATGTCTGGAAAAGGTTTAACTGAAAATGATAACAAATGTTACATTTTTGAAAGATAATCAAATTAATTTGATTGAAGTTTAAAAAGTAATCTTCTAATTTTCGTAACCATATGTCACTCTAGTACAAATAATGAATTAAATATATATGTATGTTGTATTGATACAAATAAAGTGCGGTTTAGACTTTCTATTGGATATGTTCGGATTAACTTCGCGTGTAAACGAAAACGCACTTATCTTTATCGAGAATGCTTGAATGACTGTTATTCATGAACCGACTGCAATACATTGTTGTATTGGATATTTAAGTCGTTTTCAACATAACATGTATTGCAGTCATTGCACGGCGAAGGTTCACATATTCTTATTCCCTGGGTAAACTGCAGGTAAAGGTACTACAGTGCGTCTCTACAACTACACGTGTTTGTCATAACACTAACATGCAGCTCGTCATTTGGAAAAGGTACAAAATGGTTGTTGCTGCTGTTGTGGATAGTGTAGGTCCATATCACAAATTCGAACAGACTAATGGTTATGAGCAATTCTTCCTTTGTCGCATTGTTTCCAATTGTCGTCTGATCGAAAGGCGTCGAAAAGCGTCTGCATGTGTGAAAGTGACAGCACTTACACGATACAACTATTCCACAACCCTGACAAACGATGTGTTATTTTGTCGTAGGCTAAAGCACTATCTGTCTTCTTGTAAAATTGTCACATGATTATCTAGAAATAAAACTGTTTGGACATGTGTCTTCATATCTATTATTTAGGAAGGACTTGAAAACGAACCAATACGGGTCCTTATTCCTATATAGTGGTCTATACTGAGCGAAACATGGAGGTGGTTTTGTTCTTGAACATATTTTCTGAACGAGTGTTGATTTCCCACGTTCTCCACATTAATTGCTATGCTGATTATTTTCGATGAAAAAGTTAAGCGAAAATTAAATTCGGAAGGGAATTGATTAAACTGAATAAGTGTATGTTTAGTCAGCTTCTAAACTAGTTCATATAATCATATGAAGAAAACTGCTGATTCAGAATACAATTTTTTTATTTGTAAATAGATGCCTCAGGCCCATAATACAGCATACAACCTTTTCTTTTTTAAAGTTATGTTTGATAAAAGATGGCAATATATACATGTACATTTGGGTACACCATTCTCACAAATGATGTAGATCAAAATTTACGGCAATATTTTGAATGTCGACTATTTTCATAATTTTTTGAACAAAAATAGCTACTTTTTTTAAAGTCAAAACATTGTTAGTTTTTAATTAGAAATAAAAACCCTGGCGATCTCTGTTACCAGTTTACCAGTTAAAAGGGAACTTAATTCTTTCTTCTTCGAATCTTGGACAAATGTAAATGCGTGATACTCGTCTTCTAAAATTATAACATATTTGGTCAATGAACAGTGTTTATGTTATGATGACGACCAAATTCAATATTACGTTTATGACTAGAGCATCTAATTCTAGAAAGAGCTTTTCTTTTAACAGGCAGATTCATTCCAGGATTTGGTTCGAGTTACACGATATATTCGAATTATCAAATGTTTCAGATATCGCAATTTCACTGTTGTTTTCAGTATAAGAAGTACCTCTTATGATGTTGTTTTCATTGATTCCGTTCCGTAAGGTATTTTAAACTAATAAAGTAGCAGTGGTCTTTGATTTAATTTACCCTTGCCGTGCAGACTATTTTGAGAGCAAAACTAAAGTAGTTTATTGTAGAGGTTGATATGAATCATCTCAAATACCGCTGTGGTATGAACAAATTGGAGGTGAAGTCTCAGCATCTTTCGACCATGAAATATGCACGATCTCCGTGCCACACTCAGTACAAATGTGTCAGACACTGGTTTTATAGCGGTATCAGTATACAGATATTTTCAGAAACGCATTATTTTCTACCTTTCTGAACTAATTGATCTAATTACTCGTTTGATATTTAATGAATGGCTAATTGACGTTGTTACGGTTTCGCAATCAATATATATTTTCCTCTTTTTTTCCATAATAATTCTTTATCTGAAAGAACCTCATATAATAATCTGTTCTAAACTTGTCTGTAAACGACTGTTAAAACGGTCATTTGAAAATCGGAAAATGTTCTGAAAGCTTTAACTATAGAAGCTTTTAACGATATTACTAGACTTAAACACCATTAGAAAATATTATATATTACATATGAAACTGACACGAAAAAGAAACGCAACAAGTAATGTAACGGTCAATATGTATTACATATTTGATATTTAGCCAAACAAACTTGTGTATAAAGCAACAGTAAATATAAAAAAAAAAAATTAATTTTCAAAATAAAAAAAAATCACCTCAGATAACATTTATTACGTGTCAACGTCATCACAGTCAATATCGCGTATGGCCACCATTGCTCACGTAACAAGTCTTTAATTCAAATCTTTAAATGACTCTTATATCTTGAGTGATTTAACTGATATAACACGAATGTTTGTGAGAGAAGACTCCAAAGTATTGAAGGAATATCGATAACATTTACATATCTGACACAAACAATTTGAATTAAACTGTTCCGTTCCAACTTACATATTTATGTTAGTGCATCTACAGCCGACACTTTTTGAAAACATTTCGTCAGAAGGAGAAACAGCTCATGATAATCAATTCACCTTTTGTCGCTGTGTTTTTAACGTAACAATCTCAAGATAGTTCAGTCGTCAGCTGCAGATTTCTTATAATATGGGAAAGGCTCAATCCTAGTTATAGTCAGTTCACATGAACTGTTATCTAAGACAATCGCGCCATCTGAAAATCTGATTTACCTCAATAATGTTTCGATCAGTTCAACGTCAATGGCACTATTGAGAAATTTGCAAGCAATACATATTCTGGCGAGATAGCTCCTAACGAGATATTTTATCTGCTATCAACATATTTTGCATTCCAGTTATCACACAAAATCTCACTTTACCTAACAAAAAATGTAATCGCCCGATTTTTCATATGGAAGCGTCTACTTTAGAAACTAGATTGTTATGAGCACAGCAAGACACATACCACCCACTGGGTGCTAACAATAGGGGTGTCAGGTTGTTCTAAAACACCGAGTACTCGGACAATATGCTGCCCGAATAAACCAATTAAAACACAGCTTGTGGCAAGCAATCATCGGAAACTCGATGTTTGTGCAATCTTAATGTTCCCCAGAATACACATATACTTTTATTATCCGTCTAAATTGAGCTTGAACTATCTCAACATGAGTACATAACAACGCCAGTGTACTGAATACATCAGTGTAACCTGACCATGTTATGTTCTCAGCATGCGTCAGTTGAATTGACACGGACAATTATATAATTTACAGAGACAGTTACAAACAATTCTAAAATATATGAATACACCCAACAACACAATTAATCCGTTTCCGAAGATGATTGAAAGCTTTTTTCACATATCATGTAGAATGGATGTCAATGATCAGTCATAATTATTATAACATATCGTTTGGAATGGATGTTTTTATTCTCCAATGCTAATTTAAAGCAATATGGACGTATCGTTCAGAATAGATGTATTTATGTGCCAATGCTAATTTGAAGTTATATGGACGTATCGTTTAGAATGGATGTATTTATTTGCCAATGCTAATTTAAAGCTATATGAACGTTTCGTTCAGAATGAATGTATTCCACAAACTGGGGCTTTACAAACGCCTTAGTTAACGACATATGCGTTTCCGACGTTGGTGATGACGTTTTCAAATTCAGTGACGTTTTGATTGGTCCCTTGGTGGATCGCGTTGCCTTTTAGTGTAGCGAAGAACGCCACGCCATGTGCAGCAGTTTGTTGGCGTATCCTGTTCTTCTTCACATCTCGACCTGTATACAAAAAAAGACCATTCCTAAATGTTTGGGAAGAAAGGAGAATGTGTTCGAAACGAACAACGTTTTTTCAATGTTTTCAATGATGTATCATATTAATAATTCCAATTTACTAGAATTTACAATGTTCACAAAAGACAGTATCATGTTTATATTGTCCAATCATATCACATTCCGTATTAATCAACTAATATCCAATAATAGTTAAACCAATGTATAGTTTCCATAAAGATTTATCGTGTTTCCTTTTTTACTGAGTTCATTTAATTGGAAGGAAGTTGGTGTCTTGCCTTTTCTGATAAGATAAATAAAGCTTTGCTTCTTTTAATGTTTAATACAAGTTTGACAACACAGATGTAAACACGGATGTCAATTCGCCACACGCAGTTGCCCGTTCATCTACTTAAAGGTGCTGTCACACACAACCGATGTACCTCGCCGGGACTAAACCGCAGCACACAATTAACAACGTCGAGAAAGCACTTGAAAAATCACAATTGGCTGTAGCAATACGGATGAAATGCTGTATCACATCGCCAAGAACGATAGTACATCGTTAGTACACTGGCAGGACTACGATATCACATGCGTACCATTCCAGTTCACATTTAATGCCGCCGGAGAGCCGCCGATCTATTACGGGGCGCTACCGATGCTCTACCGACATGATGGAACTCATACCGGAGTACTGCAGTTGTAATTCCGTTGCTCGCTCCGGCAGCGCAACGGCTGAATGTTTTCGAGAATGTTCGAAAATGTATCCCGTCGCCTGCCATTGCTTATTTTCTCGCCGATTTCCTGACGATGTACTACCGTTCTTTGCGATGTGATAACGTTACACTGCGGAATGCATACCGATCCCCGAAAAACGCTAAATTACTTCTCCGGTATAGCTCCGGCGAGCCAAATCGGCTTGGCGTGGCAAGTCCTTTACACAATCATGTTTATGAGTTCAACTGCCGGATGTTTACGTAGTAAATACAACTATATAATGTATTCCACTGCGTGAGGGGCGAACATGCATCACGTTGCCACTCCATTAAAACATAATTTCTTTATTAAGGTATACAAATGTTAGCGCTACAATTTTATTTTCAACATCTAGGGTTTATTTACATGTACGCACTCTCATTAAAAGCAGGCATTATCGGCGTTGCAGTAGCCACGTCTTTATACAGCTGATGCATGCCTGGTACAGGTCGTCTCAGATTAACCTCCGCGTCAGCCAACCACAATGTCGCCTTAGTATTCGTTATGTATCCACTTGAAAAAGTACCACTATATTATATATATACACAAGAGAAAGTTGATGCATGGCATCAATGTCGCCGTAAAAGAATGCATTACTTTATCTTGTAACACTCATGCATCCCCGACTTGCATTAGTCTTAACATAATGTTTTCATTAAGGACTAATTCTGTTTAACCCTTTTCATGTCAGACGCAACAAAATAAAACTTAAAACGTTTAAAACATTGCGAAAACGGTCAAATTGCTGAAGACATGAATTTCCTCCTTTTCAATAATAACTATAATAAGTATTTCACAGGTGTTAACATGTATCCTCATATGTTTAAAAAGTAGATCACACTTGAAAACACCATATCAACTAAATCATTTATTTAAATAATTGATGCATACACTATATGTATGGCGCATGAGATATGCCAGTTGGCAGTCCCATGACTATTTAAAATGCGGCAAGTGTGAAATTAATTGGGTGCGAAAGACCTTTTTTTTCAAAATTATTGTTTATCAGAGTTTGTTCTTTTCTTATTTTTTTTAAGCCAAGTAAACATTGAATACCACATATATTTAATAATTTAAGTGTGTAAAATTAGCTGCATGTATCTATGTGTAATCTTAGGTGTTTGAGCATTCCTTCGAAATGTTGACCTCGTGTCAAAATCGTATCTAATCGACATCGTAGAAAGAAAACTAATCAATCAAAGCGTTAGAGCATGTTTTATGTCACTGCATTTCATTTGAGAAAGGATTTATGTATATCATTCTTTATCCTACGTTCCCCTGCACTCCTTTCGTGACGTATAAGGAATCAATTTTAAGAGCGACATGTTTTGTCTGCATAACTCGTCAATTTTTCTAAGTTTACATTTAACTTCCGATTATTTCCCTTTATATTTTGTCAATATGACACAGCCATATATTTGAGACATATGTTTTCAAAATATTTCTTATTGTTGTTCATGTTACTAGTTTATGTTGATATTTATCTATAATAAAATGTAATTTTGATCACTCGCTTTTCATATCGAAATGCGTATGCGCGTAAATCGATGTTAAATATCACGAAACAACAACACAGGCCGTATACTATATTTAGCTTAGAAACAGTTCTTATTTTATATATACAAGGATTATTTAACATTATTAAATGAATTCTACACTAATCAAAACATCTCTTTGAACATAAAAATAAGAATCACTAAGTTAAAATTGCAATTCACAGGACAATTTAACGTGATTTTTATCTCGATATTGACACAACGGTGACATACAGCAAGTCTAACAGGGACACTTTTTGTCTTAGTAAATCAATGAAATAACATAAATGCGAGTCAAAATAAACAAAATGTAAATACTTAAAACATCAGATTATTTATTTCATGTTAGATGTGTCATAACTAAGTGTGTTTAACCAAACACAATTGTAATATGTTCAAGACATTTAAATTTGTTTCTATCTAATAATAATTCATCCTCCCATGTCATTTCTGAAAAGCTATTAAAAATATAAGTCGTGGGCTTCTGCCCGGCAACTTATAAGCGAGAGTGTCGAGTGTTCATGTTGTATAGACAATTTAAATGTACAGGGTCAATTCGAAAAGAGGTTTTATGCTGTGCCTTCGTATCCAATACACGCACAGCGAAATATTTTGCTCCGATTACAATGCTATTGACATGTACGTGGACAGACTCGTGTACGACTGTACGGATACACAGACTGCATGTAACCAAAACATGCAGCGCTATATCCACAGTTTCATTCGTGTATTTCAATACTCCCTGTCCAAAAAAAAGTCAACGTTTCAGAACGTAGATTTTCACACACAAAATAACGTTACTTAAGTATTAAATCATCATATATTAGGTCTTCCAAAGGGAAGAAGGATAGTAAAACACATTACATCATTAATTATCTGTAATCATCAAGATTTCGACCACATGGTCCTTATCAAATTTAAAAAAAGAAGAAAATGCAGTCCATTCTTGTGTTGAAGAGATCAATAAAGGTCAAGTGGTCTGATGATTATGGAGTATTGATGATATAAAGTGTTTAAGTGATAACGTTTCCCCAACTAGGTTTTCCAAACTAAAGCTAACGTTTTACTACGGAATACTGTGGGGGCCACATCGCTGTTGATAAACTACGAGCTTTATCGTAGTTCTAATAGGCTGTCTATGTTGATAGAAAAGGCCACGACTCAAAGACAAATGTAGCCCTTTTTGTTTGCATATGTGTCAAGACTTAATGGATTACTGCAATAGGTCTACTTTACATAGGGATGTAGGGATTCATTTGATTAGGGGGCAGAAATGTGCTTGAACTTTAATGATAACATTCAAATCTGCATCCTTTCGCTCTATTTTAAGACGAGCAGTACATATTATACCCTTCCCCACATAAAACATACTTGCAACAGAGACCCAGAAAACGTATGTTTGTGGGGAAGGGTTTAGGTTTCTTACAATTAAAGGTAACCCAATCAATACTGTTTGATGTTAATTTAGCAGATAGTTTGTTTTGTAAAGTTCGAATTGGGCAATAACTTGTTTAGTGTATTTATTATATAAGAAATAATTCAAACTGCGAAAATGCGAAAATGATTCCCGTCATCTTGCATACATAAGGACTGTGCCTAAACTGGTTTTCCACATATTCTATTTTAGCTACAAGACAATGTCAAAACACCAAAATATATTAAATCAACTAGTGATAGTAAATTTTATACATATTTACAATAAATATAAACTCACTGTCACATACCAGATGCAGTCTGATCAATTGATACAATCTTTTCTTTGCAAATACTATTTGATTTAGGAACTACGTGGAGATCAGCCCGTGGACATATTTAGTATAATTTGACCTATAAGTCAAAATGTCATCCGAGGTAAAAACTAGTTCACAAATGTTGCCGAAGTGATTTAACGGACACTACAATGTGGCGTATTTTAACAGCGAACACGTTTTAAGAATGCGCGTGAAAAGAAGGTGGCGCCTTTGTACTCCAATATATTTTTTCTTAGTTATGGACACGTCAAACGGTCATAAATGAACAGCTTTTAAAAAGAGCGAGGAAATGAAACAACATGTCTAATAAACATATTACACGCAATAAGTTGACGATATTTTTTGAATTTCTCAATTGAATTCGTACAAATTTGCTAACCTTAGATACCACTGATCCAACGATTCAGCGTTTGATTGATTGATTATTGCTCACCATTCGTGCTACAACATTCTTTCCAAGCAACTGAATGCAATTCTACATAGACTGTTAGCCCATTGTTGGAAGACGACAGCTTGTCGCATTGGACTGAATAAATGCTGGCAGAGCTTGGGTTTGA
The DNA here is from genome assembly GCA_031471495.1 of Clinocardium nuttallii. Classification (NCBI taxonomy): domain Eukaryota; kingdom Metazoa; phylum Mollusca; class Bivalvia; order Cardiida; family Cardiidae; genus Clinocardium; species Clinocardium nuttallii. The sequence goes on from JAUELF010237934.1 coordinate 11,442, forward strand.
ATTTACAAATGCTTGGTTGAAAGCCAGCGTCGCTACCGACTGAGCTACCGGGGCTCAGCACGAGTCGACGAACAATTTAAATCTAGTTTATTATTCATCATTATATATTCAGTAACACTGTCAGTTGGTGCCACGGTTTAGTTTAATGTATCATCATGATTTATTTGCCGTTAATTAAGCTAGTTAATGAGAAACTACGTTTTCAGTAACGTCATCAAGCGATGTCACTTTCCGGATAAAACACTCAACTACACGCATGACGAAAGGAAGTTACGCTTGTACTGAATTGAGTTTATCGTATATGTGACGTTTGTTTTTCGAACGAACGGCGAATTACGATCAAATTACATGTTTCTAAGATTGGTTGATTTTTTGAAAAACAATTCACTTAACGTTGTCAGCATCCTCCCTTTACCCTGTTATCGTATGTGGACGCTTCGAGATGCGTCTGCGGCAGACGCCTTTTGAAAATACCGTGACAAAAGGAGAAACCCTTTTCTATAATTCAGCTTTCCATAATCGATATGTTTTAACAATTATGCCTAGACGTTTTCAAAATAGTCTGCTAATGGTTTAATGGGAAAGAATTTAGAACTAGATTTCAGAATTTGAAGAATACAATCAAATTGCGCTGATAAGTATGTTTACCTGATCGTTTACCCTCAAAGAAGCGGCGATCGCGTGACGTGCCAAGATCCGGTATCTTAGTTGGTAGCGACGCCGGCGATTAATCATGGAGTTGCGAATTCGAACGCTAATTTGACCAAAACTCTAACCGACGTTTAGCAAAAGTCGATGCGAGAAGCACCATGCATTCGTCTTTAATTTGGTTGAAAAGAAGCCAGTTACTGTTAAGATTGTGGAGATCTCATGTGAACAAGCCAGAAAACACGTAAGTATGTGAACTTGCCGCCGTGCTGAACACTTTTTGAAAAAGGCGGTGTCCGAACAATATCACGTAACGTAGTCTAGATGAGCGGTGCTCTGTGAAACCAACAGTATTATAAATATTACACATGTCGAAAACGGCCTGCATTCGCCTGTTAAATGATCCAATCATAGTGTTTAAATACATCCCACGACTAAAACGCAAACAGTGCAAGTCGAACTAAGATTACTTAGATGCACTGACTGAATGGAATCTACACAGGTCTCAATCGCCTGACGACTGTTATTTACGCATAGCGTCACTCTGCTGCATATTTAATTATGTTTGTTATCTTTAGTTCACACCACTTTTAACAGCTAGCGCGAAGGACAGCAGTTATGAGTTTGGCCCCACACTTTAAATTTACATCAAGATAAAATATATGAGATATTAAACTAATACCACCCAACCTGCTGGAGCGTCAGAGTTACATTGACACCAATCATCAAGCACCATTTAGCCGGCACTTACAGCTCAAGCAATGGTCAGAGTTC
>JAUELF010237944.1:0-22468 GCA_031471495.1 Clinocardium nuttallii
CAGTATTGTGGGGTAGGCATATCGGCTGACTCGAGATGACAGGACTGTGGGGTATGCATAACGGCTGACTCGTGATGGCAGGATACATCGAACAGTATTATTGGTAACGTTCACATGAAAGTGTCGTAAAACATCTTAAAACCCAAAACGTGATCCGATTTGCGGAGGACCGCTTCTAGCCACACCATGACAAGGCCATTACTCTTGGCATTACCATCATCTTGTAAACCAAAGCAAAACAAGGTCCCCAGTTGTCCCGATTTAACCTTAACCGACAAATTTGACGCAAACATGAAAAATCATCAAAACATTTAAGTATCTCAACTGTTTAAAACAAGGAACGATAAAAAAGATAAAGCTGGTCAGTTTAGCAGTATAAATCCAAACTTCTCACTTTATGTTTGTATCCAGTGTTTACTTTTGGCGCTTTTAAGTTGACATTAAAAGTTGATAAGGTCGATACTTTCTACTATTATCATCTCATTTTGAAAGAAAATTGCCGGATTTACGGTGATAAATTGTTCTATAGGATTACTGCGTGTAGGACTCTCCCCTCAACCACTAACATATTGAATAACTCAGAGATGTTTTCATTTCCTTTATTGGCGCAATACTTGATGCGGTCATACTGGTAAAGAGGGCGACGAGCTAATATAATAACGAATTACTCGAATTGAAAGTAATTGCTTGTATCGCAGGCTGATCTGGGTCGATACATTACGCAGAGGTTAAGATGTTGGTTTTCTCGCGGGACGGCTCAAATAACTGGTACGTACATATGAAATCGGTATTAGATTATTGTTTCCACTACACCACCGAGGCGGTCGATAACTTTTTATACTCGAACGCATAGGTGAACAATAGGGAACATCCAAATCAAACTGCAGTGAATGTAAGATTGATCCCGATCATTACTACTTGCAGAGTCCCCGGCTTGAAGGTTGGTTAACACGTTATGTTTGTAAATGATAATCAACCGTTTTATGTCGTGGGAAGGTCTTTTTTAATTGTTCTATTTTGTTGTTTTTACGGGGGAGTTTCAATTGTATATATTTTTATCTAGTTCAAACATCATATTACATAAACATACTGTTACTGATGTATGCGTTAATTCATCTGTTTCAAATGATAGTTTAATGAGGACAGAACTCCTTACCTTTGTTGATAGTGGATTGAACCTTATTATCATACCGATCATAATCGGGGTTATGTCCCTTTGGTCATTAAGAAATTATTCTCGATTAAATAATTTCACGTCTAAAACGTTGACCTGAATTTTTAAAGACAAGTGAGTTAATTGTCTGAATAAAAAAGGCATTAAAGATATAAGCAAAATGAAAAAAATTGTGGAAAAAGAATCGATTGAAATTTATTCATTTACTTGGATAATTTTCAGATCGTAGATTTTTCCAGATTCAGATGACACTATCTGTGTAGTGTTTTTTTTTTTCAATATTTAAATTATCCACGCTTTGGTAACGTTAACCGTTCAAACACATAATCACAAATTGATAAATCTGCAACAAACGACTTTTGAAGTCATTGTGACAAAAGGAAGAAGTGCATATAACGAACTATTTCCTAGTTTGCCACAATGTTTTCTACTCTATGCAATAATTATACTTTTCTTTATATATATTTACAGGCTGCAGTATATTTGTTGTATGTGAGAATTTGCTTTAGCCTTTACCTGATATGAAAGTACATAGTCACCTGTTTGGAAAAGCACCACAACGTTTATAATTCTGTTCAGAGACAAGTACAGGCCGGGGCTCACGTTATATGAACTATTCCGTTTACCACACTGTTTTCAAAACTACATGACTCTTACGAATCGGAGACGAGGTTAACAGACTGTTCAATCTAAGATGATTTAAACTAACAATCATTACTGATGCAATTTATTTATTTTTCATCGGGAAAACGCTTATATATAACCAAAGATCTATTCATCCATACCCCTTTCTCATACACACCATATCTGCAGCAGACGACTTGAAAGACATTACGGTGAGATATGCAAAAACCTCTTTGAAAGAATGTGTTATTATTGAATATGGTTGGCAAAATTCGTTTCAAATGCATATTCGTAATGCTTATGGACATCGAACCAGCATACACGTTTTACATGGATTACACAATTTAACCACCAATTTGTATTTTTTCAAAGTTGTCTGCTGTTTGTTTATTGGTATGTGGGAAAGGTTAAAACACATCTGTAAACATCAATGACTGGAATGGTCACACTTCAATGTGATATTTTAAAAGTACAGCGAGAAGCTGACAAACTGGTTGTGATCATTAAATCGACGTGCGATCGTGTGACGGACGATCTTCTAGTATTGCCGAGCAAAACCTATCAGCTTATATATATATATGGTACTTTGACAATTAATTATCCATACTTGCTCATGTAAATGCAATGCATGAAGAACATTTTTTACGCCGCTGCTTTCAACAGTATTTCAGTTATATCTATATCACCGTGTTTCCTAGTTTAATTACCGGAATACTACTGGCCAGTCCATTTATTATGACACCCGCGCCGCGTCAGTTGTAATGCTAACCCCACTATCATGAGTACTAAGGGTGAAACGCAATTACTACCATTTTAAAGTATTTGGTATGACCTGACCAGGGATTGAGCCGGCGACCTCCCGCACCAAGGCCGACGCAGTGCCATTGCATCATCGACACGGTCTCACAAGGTAACTATGCCATTTAACCCTTTTCCACCTGCAGACGCATTTTGACGCAATAGCAGCAGCCGACTTTTGAAAAGCTTGTGGGCAAAGGTGAAATTGCTCATCATGAGCAATTTCTTCTAAGGCTAAAAAATGTTTTCAACTTTATGTAACAATTTAGCTATATTTTATGTAAATTTTACAGGTCTTAGTCACGATCTTTTCAAAGTCGTCTGCAGCAGATTTGTTGTATGTCGGAAAGGGTTAAAAGCACACTAAAGCCCTAAGCGCACATACAGACACATTGCCATGCATTTACGGCAGACGACGTTTGAAAGCATTCTGGCAAAATGTCACAACGTTTTAAACCATATTAATTAAGCATACTTATGTTTCAATATTTGCCTCAAGAGAGTTCTATGTCGTCTACTGCATATGTATTGTATGTGGGAAAGGGTTAAATTTACGAAACGATGCCGGGTTCTTATTCAAATATCCATTTCCCTTTAAACAATATAGTTTGAGAATTGTGATATTCAAGCTTTTATCTGTTACTTATGACATTGTACCGCTCTACAGCAAACAAATCTTGAAGACATAGGTTGCGCTGGGTATAGTCTTGGAAATGGTGCTCGAAATGAACAATATCTCGTCTCTACCGTCCGTTTCAAACGTATATTCTTCAAATTCCTCTGATATTAAAATTGTCCTCACGTATTTCCAAAAGCAGAGAGTCAACGATATATCAGGTAAATTGTTAACCACGTACTTAAATCACAAAACAAAAGTCAACGATACAACTTACAACTTGTTGCGTAGAGAAAAATCGTACAGCGCAACGCCTCTTTAATTTTGTTACCTATTTATTCGCTCTTTATTCCACGCTTCGCGTATCACCGAACTGTCAAATACTTAACGCTTTACCACAACTCGATTTAACACTAAAATACAACGACAGGCGGGAAGGACGCATGTCTGTTTTATCGGTCGTCTGCTTTTTAAATTAAATCTCTGCAAAAGAAAACCTTCGTTTATGGATATATTCCTTTAATTTCATACCAATACGTGAGTGTTCGGGAAAGGAGCGTATATGGTGAATTACCAGACAGTTTATGTTAGTGAATGATGTGATTTTCGCGGTATTTGATAGCCAGATGTTGATTGATATCGAGAGTTGTTTAATGTTAGCGAAGGTAGTTTTTAAAGGTGTACTGCATTGAAATGATGTGTGCTCGGATGTAGTTAGGATTATACGCTAAAATGAAAGTACCCGAATTACGGATTTTACTGTTTGGGATGATATGTTTGGATATAAGTATTTATTACGTAAACGGTAAGTACATGTAGTAATAGTCGTTAATATACTCCTCTTGTCCTGATACAGACGACATTGGATGCCTCTGCAGCAGACGACTTAAACAAAAACATTGTAGGAAAAGGGAGATATCGCTCGCCATGTGCAATTTCTCTTGAACAACAATTGTTTCAACTCTGTATTCGAATTAAACTTTTAAAGATCAAAATAAGTTTTTCTTTACCCTTTCCCACCTGCAGATGCACTTTGAGGCAATAGCAGCAGACAACTTTTGAAAACATTGTGTCCAAGAGTGAAATTGCTCATAATGAGCAATTTCTCCTTTGCCCACAATGTTTTCAAGGTTTTTTTAAACAATTAAGCTATCTTTTAGATTTTTTAGGTTTACTTCACTATGTTTTCACAGTCATCTGCTGCAGATGTGTTGCATGTTGGAAAGGGTTAATATGATTTCGAAGCAGATGACCCGATAATAGTTAAAGTATGAATTTAGGTAAATCCATGTAAATACCGTAACTACCTATGGTCTTTACAAGTCCTTCAAAAAAAGACATCGGTACATGATCCTTTTTTATTTTGTTATTATCCTGCATACCCGACGGTATGACAGTAGCCAACATGTACGGTTTGGTTGACCAATAATAACAGATGATAAAACAAGAAACCGAAAGTCTAAATTATTTGGACTAGGTTTTTACATGAAAAGTTAACGAGTAATGCTAATACTATCATTGCACAAATATACATTGCTTGTTTAAATACTGTTGAAAACAGTGTTAAACTCAATCAACCAATCAACTAGCAATCTACTTTACATTCATGTCACGTAGAAAGCATGTACAAATGTAAATACAAACAAATTAACTATTGTACAATAAATGCACTATTGATTGGATGTAAGTACGAATCAAGAACAAATCGATCTATTTGAATTCACCAAGTTCAAAAAAAGATATTCTCACGTGTTAAATTAACAGAATGAATTATTAACTTAAATATATTTGATTTATTCTTCAATCGCTTGATTTAAATCGATGTTATGGGGGAACTAATCAATGAAATAACAAGCTCTCCTTTCTTTGTTTCAACAAGGAGTTTCTTATGTAAAGTAACAAGACGTAAGAAATTATAATCAAAGAGTCCAGAGAAATTTAATTGGAAAGCATAACGCACTTATTTAAGGTTAATATGAAGAATTGCCGAATACAGTATAATATAATATAACTGCTTTTTAATTAGGCTATACTATAGTGTTAACAAAGCTTTTTACATACGAATAATAGTACAGCTAGTTTTAAACAGTTCCGACAGAAGACTGTGCAGCATACAACATTTAAAAATATTTTTACGAAACAAGAAATTGCTCAAAATGAGCACGTTTTTCTTTTGTCACAATGTTTTCACATCTATTCACTTAAACCATTCATTTGTAGAGAGTTAATATGCTTTTTAAACAGCTGTATTCGAAGTCATCTGCGAACAACCTATAGTGTACTTGAGAAGCGTAGACAACGATCGATTTGGACATACAAACTAGGTGATCCTATTTTGCACTAGATGTCAGAGTCGTTATGAATGCTTCTTCGACTTATAGGCGAACAGTGTCGATTCAGATCGGAGCGAACGGACACGTAGGATGGTCTGTATTTACGCAGATCTAAACGGACATGACATATCAGTTTTAATACGCTGTTCAAATACAAATGACATGATTACCATTACTCTCATCACACTAAAGTGGATATAGCCACTTCACATAAAATCAAATCATTGACTGTATGTTGACTTAATCTTCTCCAACATATGACAATTCTGAAGCAGAAAACTTTGAACATATCAAAGTAAAATATGGAAAATCGATAAACATTTAGATATGTTTAATTAAAAGAGTTGAACATATTTTGGCAAAAGAAGAAATTGATCATGATGAGCATTTCCTCTTTTTACCATAATGTTTCCAAATTTATCTGCTGCTGTAGAGGCGTCAGAAAGCGTCTGCTTGACAAAAAATATGACACGCTTTTCTCTGTGCCATAATTGTTGTCACATTGTTGGAAATCAAACGAGGCTGCTCATGTATCTACTTTCGTTAAACATCGAATTAAGTTTGGTTAATACGTTTCAATATATGATCATTGTAAATTGATATCATATGGTATCTTATGAATCGAGTGCGTTGACACCATCTGAGTAAAACATGCATTGTGTTGAACATAGGAAGTTTAGATACCATTTTGATACGGAGTTTAAGCTATTGTGAAATAATGATAATATGTTCATTATGAACACATTGTCTATTCCGACAATTCTTATCCTTTTTCTGATAGAAGCGGTGTTTCTTTGTATCGAGTTATTATATATTGTCGAAAAGGGACATATGTTTAGCAAGAGCAAAGTCCTCCTTTTGCAAAATACGCATAGATTGTTGGATATGTTCGATTTCAAAATACGCATAGATTGTTGGATATGTTCGATTTCAAAATACGCATAGATTGTTGGATATGTTCGATTTCAAAAATAAGCTGCATATACAAGTTAAAGTTAAAGAGCATAGTATTAATAAATCGTTGTAAAATGCCATGTATGTGAAACTGATGTGTTTGTATGTAAATGATTCATTTAAAGTTAAAGAGCATAGTATTAATAAATCGTTGTAAAATGTCATGTATGTGAAACTGATGTGTTTGTATGTAAATGATTCATTTAAAGTACATGTACACCACATTACGCTTAATTAGTGTATTTGAACTAGAGCCATGCATTTATCTAGTCGGACTCTTCTTAAGGTTAATAAATAGAAAACACAATGAACTTGACACTGATTTATTGTTCCATGTACGCCCCTTATTAACCGTGTGCCTACTATGGTTTTGTGTAGGGTTTAATGCCCTGTGGAACATTCGTAACATCTTCAGAAATGGAAGTATTATTTTGAAACTATATTTTAAGAAAAGTTGAAATAGCTCGCTTGAAATAAATCATCTATTATCCGACAATGCTTTAAAATGTCGTTTTCTGCAGAGACGGCAAAGGTCGTCTATTTCAGGGAAATTGTTATAAACGTTGCCAATTTGATGTCATGCAATTTGATGAAAACTGATTTAATTACTTGACACGATTTTGTTTAAATAGTTTGAATAGAATGCTTTAGACTATTCGTGGTGTACATCTAACATTTATTTTTAATCGCTGATAACTTTTTCAAACAAATCAACAGTCAAATTTACGTACATTTTGTGGTTAAACAGTATACTTGACTTCATTAACATAATGGAGGTCGGGCCATTTACATGTAGCAAACAAAAACAAAAACAAGATCATATAAAGCATACTCCAAACCACATCAGCACAGGCTGTGCAAAGTATTCCCTTCATAATGAGCATTTTTCCCTATGCCACAATGTTACAAATTTATTCAATAAACATTTATAGAGAGTTTTCATATTGCCATAGTCGTATGCTGAAGATTTGTTGTATAGTGGTAAAGAGTTAAAGGAACTAAATGAATTATTCTCAACCGAAATTTTCTTGAAACCTTCTATGACTAATTTTCAAGCAATGCAGAACCATATCGGACTGCGCGGATGCGCTGGTAGATCTTCATCTACATCGGTCGGTAATACCTTATGGTTTGTTTTCCGCAGAGCGCAGTTCTAAAACTTACCGCTAATATTTACAAATCCTCGGACGGTCAGTTTCCTATGACGTGGATCAAAAGCCGTCCTCCGAGAAAACCAACATTGTTGACTCTGCGTAAAGTATCGACCCGGATCAGCCTAAGCATGCCGCACATGCTTATCACCCGGATAGACACTTTTCGCCTCCTGTGTATTTTGTTTCAGGAATCATTACTCTTTACCTCTTTCCCTTTGAGACGGAATGTGTCGGCACGGATGAGCCAGCGCGGACTTCGCAGGCCGATCTGGTTCGATATATTACGCATAGGCGATAATGTTGGTTTTCTCGCGGGACGGCTCATATGGTCTATAAATGAGCCAGTGCATGACTGAACTGTGCATGACTGAACTGTGTAGGTTCATATCATCTTGACCAGCTGCCCAGTCTCATCACATTATGACATAATTGTCTAACAAGCTTGTATGAATATTATGTGAACAGTGAGGATCAAGCTTAGATAGTTTGGACGCATATTCTGATCTGAGTGTATACTGTTCACAACTAACCAACGTGTACATATTCCAATGCACTGCGGCCCATGTATATAGGTGCCAGTCACAGAACGTGTACAAATTAAACATTGCGTGACAGGAAATTGTAACATAGTTACCTAATTTTCGCGGTGTTTGGTTTGTCTTTTTTGTGATCAATGTAGTTAGGACCGTATTGATTACCCAAAGATCACTGGGTGATAAGGTTCTAAGTAGCTGACAGTAACGCGCCTATGTGTGTCATGCAACACTTTAATCCTTTCCCATAAACATACGCTTTCTGACGCCTCTACAGCCAACGAATTTTGAAAACATTGTGACAATGTGTTTAACTCCAATCAAGATATATTAATTTAATTTATAGAGAGTTTTCATATTAAACCTTGCTTGTGTCAAAGTCGTCTGCTTCAGATGTGTTATGAGTTTTCATATTAAACCTGGCGTGTGTCAAAGTCGCCTGCTTCAGATGTGTTATGAGTTTTCATATTAAACCTGGCTGGTGTCAAAGTCGTCTGCTTCAGATTTGTTATGAGTTTCATATTAAACCTGGCTGGTGTCAAAGTCGTCTGCTTCAGATGTGTTATGAGCCGAATCCGTGATGCAAGTGCGTGCACAGAGCTCTAGATAAGGGGCATTATGCATGTCCTTATTTGACACACAAGCCCTATGTTGTGGGTATCCAAAAGATTCGTCGCAATGAGACGATTTCTTTAAGTACCAACAGCAAAGAGTTTGGTTGAGTGATAACAAAGATTATAGGGAATAAGACCAGATTTCTTTGCGTACAGAGAAGACTGGGTGCATGCGACAGAGGACGAAACATGGACTGGAGCCTTTCCGAAGGTCAATGACGTATAACAGGTTTCATGGCGACAACATCCTCCCTTTTAACTAATTGAAGCACGTATAACTGTATCCATCAATTAAATGTATGTATTGGGTATTCACCGACGTTGTTATGAATATTCACAACATCGACTTGTGACGAAAGGATCGCAATAAAGAGCGGCCCCGCGTTCAATGAATATTCACAACATCGACATGTGACGAAAGGATAGCAATAAAGAGCGGCCCTGCGTTCAATGAATATTCACAACATCGACTTGTGACGAAAGGATAGCAATAAAGAGCGGCCCCGGGTTCAATGAATATTCACAACATCGACTTGTGACGAAAGGATAGCAATAAAGGGCGGCCCTGCGTTCAATGAATATTCACAACATCGACTTGTGGCGAAATGATAGCAATAAAGAGCGGCCCCGGGTTCAATGAATATTCACAACATCGACTTGTGACGAAAGGATAACAATAAAGAGCGGCCCCGGGTTCAATGAATATTCACAACATTGACTTGTGACGAAATGATAGCAATAAAGAGCGGCCCTGAGTTCAATGAAATGTTACGGTTTCAAACGGTAGCCAATCCACCAATTAAATAAAGTTGCAGCTTTTTTCACTTCTCGTGCGACTGTTCAAACGTGTGAGCTTCTCAACAGCCACACACACTGAACGCAAGGCAGATATAATCCAGTACTTACAAGTCTTATTAAGATTATTTTGGGGGTTTAAGTGCGTAAAGAAAAATGTACAAAACCACTTAGGGGTCTGACAAATATTATTTGGTTTAGTTTGCTTTAAAATCATGAAATATTTCAGTATAACTCCTACAGTATATTAATTCAGAGCTCTAGATAAGGTGTATAGCCAATGTTCTTAAATCATAATTCGAACCTTAAACCATATGTTGTTGGTACCCAAAAGAATCGTTTCGCTGAGACGATTCTTTTGAGTACCCCCAACATTGGGTTTAGTTGAAAAATATACGAGATATTGTGGGAAAGAGAGCAGTTTTCCTCATTATCTAGACCCATGTTTACATACCAAGTAAACTGTATAAGATATGCGGTGTCAGCATCGTTTGATTGACTGGCTCGTCACGGTGTGTGTAAAGTATAGGCGACGCGTCGGGCGACAACCAGTCTTCTTACATTATTGAGCCGTCCCGCGAGAAAACCAACAGTATGATCTCTGCGTAATGTATCGTTCCAGATCAGCCTGCGCAATCCGTGCAGGCTAATCCGGGCCGACATATTCCGTCTTAAGGGGATATATGTATAGAGTGATCATTCATGAAACAGAAAATCTGCAGGAGACGAAAAGTGTCTGTCGGGATTAGCTAAGTGTTGCATGCTTAGGTTGATCAGGGTCGATACTTCATGCTGAGTCCACAATGTGTATACTGAAGGCCACATGGCAGATAAGTCATATATGCAATTCATTTGTTATATTACTTAATGTACAACCTTCGTTAAATAAAGATTTAATTATTATTATTATTATTATTATTAATGTTGGTTGTGTCACGGGTCGGCTCATATGCAAACAAGTGAATACTCCATTAGTACGATTCATCCGTATGTTATATCACCGAAGTCTTGACTGCTCGCCTATATGTATGGGTTTACGTTAAGACTTAAATAAAAATTGTTGCAAAGTTGGTTTTACCTCGAAGCAAGCTTGGCCTAAATCGTTCCAATCTGAGACGTGTTTTTGACACATAGATATACGGCAGACTTCTTTCTAAAACACTGAGGTAAAGGGAGTAAATGCTCATAATCAGTAATGTCTCACTTCTCCTCGATGTTTTCAACTCAATTAGGCAATTATAATTCCATTTAGAAAGAGTTTCTATGATTTTACCTAAATGTTTTCAAAGTCGTCTGCTGCAGATTTCTTGTATGTGGGAAAGGGTTAAGCTGAAATGACGATTTAATAAGACATGTTATCGCCTGACGCAGGTCATGTGTATATATTTAAAATCATGGAAGAAGCATAGTGAAGTTACATTGATAAAACTATGGTTGTGTTTGTTAATAAATTAAACTTCGTACTCATTGTTTACATGTCGACACTATAACCTAGTAATGTTACATTTACATTGATAAAACTATGGTTGTGTTTGGTATTAAATTAAATTTCGTACTCATTGTTTACATTCCTTGGAAACATCGAAATAATAGAATAATCAGGCTATTCAGACTGACCCAAAGGAGAGTTGTTACGACATTTCTTAACATATCGATTGATTTATTAATATATTGTTAGCTGATGGATTAACTGATGGGGTTTAAGGCAGTTTTCAACATTGTTTCGATCTCATGGAGGCCAAGTCAACTACTCAGGTGTTGCCTGGCTTAGATTCTCAAACTAGTACTCAAAACACCATACGTTCAAGCAATTGACTGTATGCCATTTGGTGAAAGACGAATGAGGCTTATGGCAATAAACGTTAAAATTGTAAGCCGAATCCAACAATCAAATTCCACTGCATCATTGCTTACAACATCTAGTTTCATAAGTCATACAAGTTTATCTGTCTATAGCAACATTTTAGCAACCTACTTATAACGACTGAAGAACCCATTTGCACGCTCTATATAGGTGCTGAACTCCAGAAAATAGAGAGTATAGTCAAAGTTTTAAATCTGTATAAAATTTGTCTTGAAATATTAGATTAATAATTCTGGGAAAATAATAGAGTCATAATTTCATTTTCCAGTACCATAAACATCTAAATATTAATCGTTTCTGCTTCACTTTTACTGGGTAAACATACCAAGTTAGCCAAATTGTGTATGTTTTCGTGACTTTCGTTTGACAGTTTTCAACATTTACTGGGTAGACATACCAAGTTAGACAAAGTGTGTATTTTTTCGTGACTTTCGATTGACAGTTTTTCAACATTTACCGCCAAAACAGTTTTGAACTTCTTATTATTTACTTTGTTGTCACTATTAGCAATATTTGAAAACAGTTTAACATTTCAAAAAAATTATCTCAATCTGGAGTTGAGCCCCTTTAAGACCGAGATAGGCCTGTAATCCGTGCAGTCTAATATTGGTCTTCGTCGTTCTGGACTCATTTACCATTCTATCATCGGCTAATGTGGCCTCAATAGAACTTCTTTGGATGATGACACAATTAAGGAATCAGGCATGATAAACTTTATAAACACAACAAAGACAAACATGCCAAAAAATAATTTTCAGCGTGAGATGAAATGGTATCGCTTGTTAATGTGAACCGATCTGTCAGATGAATGAGAACACTGAGATTAAAAGTGAGATTAATCTGTATTTAATTGCATTAATGAAACAGGACCCACGTCCATTCATATTATAACGATAGTTTGAAAACGTAGTATTTGGTTCGGAAGTTGGTCGGTTGTTTTCGGATTGGTTTCTGGTTCTAACGTTGGGTGGACACCATATATCAATACGTTTACAGTTACAGCTGCGTGTAATTCGGTCGAGTCAAAATGGAATACCATCTTCGCTAGCCAGTTTCGATCAATTTAAAAACCTGACAAAGATCAGCTTTCGCCAGACGATGACCTTTTATAAAAAATCATTTATTAGTATATACCCGTGCATGGTAAAAGGTACCAGTTAGTTTTCTGTTAACAGTATAGACCCATATCAATGTGTGAGCCGTCCCGCAAGAAAACCAACAATATGGCCTCTACGTTATGTATCGATCCAGATCGGATAGCGGTATAGACTAATGATTCCTGAAACAGGAAATCCACAGGAGGCGAAAAGTGTTTATCCGGGTAAGTCTGTAAGGCATGCTTAGGCCGATCCGGGTCAATATTTTACACAGAATCCACAATGTTGATTTTCGCGCGGGACGGCTCATGTGCAACTGCACTTTCTGGTCAAGATATACACTGCTCACATATAACTTAAACATGGTTGTTTGAGCATTCTATCAACTTGTGTATATTCTGCTTAGACTGATAAACCTACACTATTCAGGTAGCCAACGTGTACATGTTGACGTACACTGCCTCACGTTACAGTGAATGCTGGAACAAACTTCCCGTCATATCATGTAGTGGGAAAAGTCCGGACTTGCCTCAATCTGGTACAACCTTTTGTAATGGGAATAGACATCGGGGGAACCAGCCCGGTATTTCCGGGACTGCTTTTGTAAATAAAATGGCTCATTTCCGGTCTGAATGTACCCTTAGCGAATTATAACAAATGGTAAGCGTCGCTTTTGTTTAAAGCAACATCATATAACTGGTGAAACGAATCACTGCCAATGGAAGTTATTAATTCAATTATTTTGCATCTGAGGTTTGAGTTGAAATACGGCTAAAGCCAATGTGATCCGATCGTACATGTCTGTATTGCGGGCACATGTTCGATGAATGAAACGATCATAGCATATCCTTAACTGGGATGTCGTTTCTAACTGTCCCTATTGCCAATTATTATGACAATATTTATTGAATGTAATTGAGCCACCGGCCCATAAAACAGATCTAAACTTATTAAACTGTTTGCAGTGAAATAACACATGACTTTCAACATGAATGCAAATTCTTTGTTCATGATTTTATTGTGGCGTCCAGTCTCTAGATGCCAAATGTCGGAGCAGAGCTATTCTTTACAGCGTCGGGTCGGTTTTGTAACCGAACGTCCCGAAATCGTCTCGGAATCGATCCCCATACTGGTTTGTTCGCCCAGTCAACGTGTATACACGAACTATTACTGTAATACAAGTAAAATAATGTTGAAAACGTTGTTAAATCGCAATGGATAATAAAGATGAACGAGCTCCATCTGACATATCTCAATAGGAAGCATCCCTGTATATGCCTTGTTATGACGCTGTTATATAGTGCTTTATTATGATGCCCGTGTTACGGAGAATGGCGTAAGCTGTCACGAAAATTAAATTGGAGGTAGCTAGATTTTCCGGTTATATGACCGATAGGAATTCAGCGTGTCCCATTTTAGAAAATAGCGCCCTCCTATTCAGTTTAATACACACAAGTACCTCGGCTACCTCTGTAACGGCATCATATAAAGGTATATTGACTTTACACTGATGGGGGCTACCGTTCTAATCTTTTGCTGTTTGATGCATCTATAATTAAATTACTGGAGACACTGATCAGACTGTTTGGATTCACAGGCTAGCATGAGACTGCGCTTCAAACAGATGTTTAAAGATCAAACGATCAACTTGAATGATCTGATTCTAAAGCGCCTTATTGAGATATATATACACATCGATGTTGGATCTTATTGAGATATATATACACATCGATGTTGGATCTTATTGAGATATATATACACATCGATGTTGGATCTTATTTACTTTAATTTACGGATCATATAAAGGTTATATGTAGTAACACTCATGCATGCGGCTACAATTCTAGCGTGTTTTCAAAAAATATTCACTGATGACTAAATTACCAATAGGCGGTCAGTGAAGGCTCATATGAGACCTTGCGGATACGCATACTCTCCTCAGTCGTCTCTGTACGCTTAAATATTCAACCCAAAACTCGCTAGATGAAGAGTAAAAACAATTTAGTGCAAATAACGTGTCTGAATATGTTGTTCCTTAAATCATGATATTTTTTCAAAACCTTTCAAACGATTGATTGACAAGTAAGAGCCGCGGTGATGCCTCTAGAAATGTCGTTTTCTTGTCAAGCAGTCCCGCAGGTCGGATGTACGATGGTCGATGTTGTCATGCAAAACGGTTGTAACTACATATTGAACAAGATTTAGTTACAACCGGTTTGCATGAAGCTCTCAATATGTCCAGGCCAATGCAGTTAAGTGTTGAGAGGACGAAAAGATGAATAGAATCGTGTTCATAAACTTTGTATATGTTATACAACAATCATATAAAAAGATTTACTCGGGTTTCAAGATCGAAAATACTAGGACACAACCTTATCTATTTACTATGTAAATTTTGTCATAGTTATTTTCAATAAAAATAGGCGAGACATTTATTAAAGTGGTTTTATTCGTTATTTGTCCGTGACGCCGATCTCCCCTAATCGCATCTATGTTGGGTGCTTAAAGCACTATCTCCCCTTAATACAGGTTTGGCTCACTCCCATGTAGCAGCAACTCTAGAAGGTAACAGTTCGAGAGTTGTTTGATAAACTATTTGACTACAGTAAAGTGAGCCGTCATGCGAGAAAACCAACAGTATGGCATATGTGTATTGTATCGACCAGATCTAGAAGGTAACAGTTCGAGAGTTGTTTGATAAACTATTTGACTACAGTAAAGTGAGCCGTCCCGCGAGAAAACCAACATTAATGCGTCTGCGTATTGTATCGACCAAATCAGCCTGCGCTGTCCACGCAGACTGATCCGGGCCGACACATTCCGCCTCCGGGGGATAGAGGTATAGAGTAATGATTCCTGAAACGTGTATGTCCGGGTTATGTTGCACGGCATGCTTATGCTGATCAGGGTCGACACTTTACGAAGAGACCACATTGTTGTTTTACTTGCGAGACGGCTCAAGTTTTCTCATCAAGTAAACCCTTACCCCGATATAGATGTCAAGACTTTTGGTCAGGATTTTTAAAAAAAAAAAAAATACGACTAATCTTTTAGCGTCAGAATAAAGTCAAAGCGAATTTCTAAAAAGTTACCGCGGAAATCACGTGATATAATTCAAATATTAATCAAAGCAACGTACAATACCATTTAAAAACAAAAACGAGACACGTGTTTTATGCCATGTCACCATAAAGACGGTTTTGCTCTATAAACGTCGAGACCTTCCGCTTCATCACAAGTTCATGTGATATTAAAAAGAACAAATACACTGACAGTAATATCCCGGTATTATCTGTGTTGATGTAATTATTACTTTATGACCCCTCCTTAAATTGCATAATCATGAGCTTGCTCTCTATCAAGTAAGACTTTGACATAGGAAATAGATTTCAGACTTAAATGATGGACGAGTTTTTCCTCTTATGCCTCTTCCATCAAACTTTTCGGCAAGTATTTTAATTAAAGCTTTTGCCTCATATGATCTTTTCAGTCGTCTGCTTTGAAATTGTATGCTAACAAAATATGAAACATCTAGAAAATTGAAAATTTAAGAATTAGAAATGTAAAGGGAAAATGAGAAATAATTTCTCTTTGTGATTAAATTCTCCTTTTTCTCCAATATTTTAAAAATAGCGGTTGCTGTAGAGGGGCCAAAATGAACCCTGCATAATTTACAGGGTTAAGAGATATTATTGTGTCAAGCATATCATGCTTAATTTGGTATACACGTGTACTATAGTCAATGCAATCGCTTTATTAACATTCTGAAGATCTAGAAAATGTGTCTATGAAACATGCACATACTTCTACGATGTATATCAGTTATATAAATATCATAACTACTTGTCGTCTCGCATTATGACACTTTACAAATCTGTAACAGACCAATTTGAAAACATCTAAGAAATATATATATATGAGCCGTCCCTCGAGAAAACCAACAA
This sequence comes from Clinocardium nuttallii, assembly GCA_031471495.1. Taxonomy (NCBI): domain Eukaryota; kingdom Metazoa; phylum Mollusca; class Bivalvia; order Cardiida; family Cardiidae; genus Clinocardium; species Clinocardium nuttallii. The sequence goes on from JAUELF010237944.1 coordinate 16,501, forward strand.
TGTGGTCTCTGCGTAAAGTATCAAACCTGTTCAGCCAAAGCATGCCGCGCAGGCTTAACCGGATATACACGTTTCGCCTCCTGTGGATTTCTGTTTCAGGAATCATTTCTCTATACATCTATCCCTCGGAGACGGAATGTGTCGGCCCGGGTCAGTCTATGCAGATGCCATAATGTTGGTTTTCTCGCGGGACGGAATGTGTCGGCCCGGGTCAGTCTATGCAGATGCCATAATGTTGGTTTTCTCGCGGGACGGCTCATATGGAATATTATCGTGTGATTATTGAATATGGGTAAGCACAGTGTCACAAACACGAATATTTCTTTATCATTAGCAATAACTCCTTTTGACACATCGAGACACTGTTTGCAACGTCGTTTGTTGCAGATGCTTAAATATACGTATGCGTGTATAAGGCAGATTTAACTCACCTGTCACGATGCATCAATTGTATATTTTTTATGATGCAGTGCGTTTGTGTTTGTATTTTATATTCGTTATGCCATGCAGGGCGCGGAGTCGTATTTCAGTATCTCTTTCAAACAGGAGGCTTTTAATAATGACAAATATATTTAAATCTTCAACCAACATTTTTCACCCTTGCATGTGAACGCATGCAAGCGTGTGAAACAAACTATTTATGTGTACCTGCGCATGACAAGATCGGCGAGAATGTATGCACGTCTTATAATTAATGTACAATTGTTTCCGAGCCTGGACAGTTCTTTCTGATTGTCATGTCCGTTGACTGCGACTGAAACTTTCTTCCGCCACACAGGTAAATGATCTGATTAGACTATTGAATTAATGCGGAGGAATAGGCTTGCTATATACGTAAATTTGACTTGCTCAGTTTTGCCATGCACTTGTTCATATTTCAACTGACTTGATGTAATGATAAAAAAGTCCCTTTACAAAAACGAGAAGTTAATGCTTAGAAAAAAGACACTGTAATGTAACTTGCATTCAAAATTGCTGGCAGATCAGTTTAGACCGAAATCAATAGACCAAGATCAATTTAGACCGAGATCAATTCAGACCGAGATCAGTTTAAACCGAGATCAGTTTAGACCGAGATCAGTTTAGACCGAGATCAGTCTGCTCATCCGCGGATTTTGATCTGTGTCTGAACTGTTCGCAAAATAGTAACTCAGAAAACTTCAAAGATAAACGTCTGCCATGCATTACCTATTAGTACCCGCATACATGGACGCACTCGCAGATCACTATCTACACATTTTGTAAAAACGCTAAACTCGGTCTGCCTTGAAGAAGGCTTTAATATATAACTAGTCATGTAACGATCGTTCTACATTGTTGAGAGGAGACACTAATATCTAAAGATTAGGTAAACATACAATGTATGCATTTTCATGTGACGGCAAAATGCGAGTGCATGAATCCTCTGTTATTCTAGGGTGTAACCGGATTCACCTACCACAGTATTGCGAGTTCTTTAGTCTAACAGAGTTCTCAACGATATGTTAGTCTGTAGTTCTTTAGTCTAACAGAGTTCTCAACGATATGTTAGTCTGTAGTTCTTTAGTCTAACAGAGTTCTCAACAATATGTTAGTCTGTAGTTCTTTAGTCTAACAGAGTTCTCAACGATATGTTAGTCTGTATAATTGGGGTGTGGTTCTTAACAAGTGTAATTGATCGATTCGAAACTGTTATGTTATCCTGACCCTTTTCTTAGTTTATCGTTTTCACCGGAAATCTTGTGCTGCCTAAATTGAGATAGTGTGAGACCTGCATACTGGATTTTGCTTTGTGACATGATAACTTGAGATAGTGTGAAACATCTTTTACTGTCTAACCCACTTAGGGAGACTGCATTTTACTCTGTCATGACCCATTTTGTGGCAAGTGTGAGATCGCTTATTACTCTATATGGACCCTCTTTCTGACATATGTGAGACTGCCTTATACTCTGTCTTGACCTACTGTGTGACAAGTGTGAGACCGCATTTTACTCTGTATGGACCCACTTTGTGACATGTGTGAGACCTCATATGACAATGTCTAGACCTATTTTGTGACATGTTTGCATTCCACTATGCCTGGACCCACTTTGTAGCATATGTTACTGTGATAGGTACCCATTTTGTGACAGGCATTATTTGGTATATTTTAACAGGGCGTTTGTATCCACGCTTTTGAAGTGAATAAAGATTGGACGTTGGTGTGAATTATTAAAACTTTTCTGGCACGTTTTGTCATCCATCAAAGCCTTTACATACAAATGTGATAATAGCATTGTTCATGGCAACGTACGTGTGTCTAATCTTTACAGACCGCTTTCAAAAGCCGTCAATTATATCACGGCGGCATTAAGTCCATTAATGGTAGACCAATGGCGACGGTCACACTCACCTTAGCAAATAGTAATAATGCTTAGGCCGGAGCAAGCTTCAACTCCATCACTCCGAGATGAATTTATCCTTTACCTCATATAGCCTCTTTCTGACGCCTCTGCAGCAGACGGCTTTTTAAAAAAACATAGTGACACAAGACGAAATTGCTCAAAACGAGCAATTTCTCCGTTAGAGATTTTCTGTCTTTTGACAAAATATGTTCTGACAAAGTCGTCTGCTGCAGAATTGTCGTATTAGGGAAAGGGTTAACCGTGTCGATACGAAACGAGCTATGATCTTCCTTGATAATACTATAACGTTGTATTGTCTTGTCATTAATATTCGTGTATTTACTGTTCTTACTTACAGAGTTAGCCATGTTATCTGAATATGGAATATTACAGATGAATTTCCACGGCTTCTGCTATTTTTAAATAACTTTACCTGCTTTCTAAACGCTGTCATTTATCAAGTTTACAATACAACCCAAATTAAATTTTTCATTTTTTTCTTGCATGATGTACAATAGCGATACACGTTTATTCAGAAATAGTCATTAATTTATAATAACTTGGATTCCAATATAACGCTGATTTAAAGTCGTAAATTGAACAACCCTTTACGGTAGATACAGAAGGTATTCGGCACCCTTTGCTTCAGGTTACTTTGGGGGAAATCTAATGTCTACGAACAAGGAGATTTTTAAGCATTCTCCTCAAACAATTTGCAAGCCGATGACTTCGTATCAGATACATGTACATGCTTAACCCTTTCCTTCATACGTCAATTCTGCATCAGACGACTTTAAACATATGTTGGCAATAATTGAATGGATAACCTATGACTAAAAGTGTCACTATGTTTTCTTAAAACCGTCTGCTGCAGAGGCGTCAGAAAGCGTCTATATGAGGGAAAGTGTTAAAAGGTAGGATCGGCTTCACCAACTGAAAGTATAAACTCCGCTCGACAAAGCTCATGATTAGGGGGGGGGGGTTCTGATCTTTTTCCCGCAATGTCACCCTTATAACTTAACTAAAACTGGTTGGTAATGAAAGTAATTATCTAGTCCATACAACCCACAACATAGGGTTTGGTCCTCAAATAAGGGCTTTAGGATATCAATAATCAAAATACAGATTACCGAGAGCTCTGTATGTGTGTTTAATTCATTCATCAATCAAACAGTCTTCAATGGCATGAATACAAGGAACATCATCAGATCTAGAGATCATTTGCGATAGATGTGTGAACGTTAAAGTGTTTGATTGTTCGGTGATTCAGGCCGCTTTCTACAATGTCAGTTATATCACGGCGTTTCCTGGCTTACCCAACAACCTTGAGCGTGAAGGAGGGCAGCAGTAATTACTACCTGTTTAAGGGCATTTGAAGAGTTTAAAAATAGCATATTTAAATATCAAGATAATTGAAAAAATAATAATTTAGCGGTAACTCTCGAGGAAGCCCGGTTACAGGTACAACTACCCTAGATACATAACACCCAGCAACTGTTCCTCTTAACCCTTATATCACGTGACTGGTAAGTCAGTTGCGCTCAATGTGTTATTACACTGACCTGAGGTTATTCCTCACGCCAATTCAATGTAGTAAACCCAAAAGTGTTCAAAGATGTTAGTATGCAACTTTCAACTTTAAATCATCAATTTATTTCTGATGTAATATATATAATTATTATGTAGGGCCTAACCAGTGATCTTTATCTACGTCCCTGGCCTAACTACATTATAGTGTGTTTCATGCTATGGATAGTTGTGTACAGCAACCGACGGGTGTGTTCTGTTTGCATCATAACAGTGTTTGTAAGGGATAGAACTCTTAAAGTCATTTTTGATCGATTTTATTGTTGACACTTACGCCAAGTTTTGCGCATTAAACATGCTGTTTTCTTTCAAATAGATATAATAAATTACCAACATGCTTAACCCAAAGAAGGTGATGCATCATATGCAGTTCGTAAATGTCTTTTTAGACGACAGTGGTTCGTGAACAAAAGATTTACGGCGTATCGTAGAATAAACACATTTTCTCCTCATATTTCCGCGGTAATTCGTCATTATGAGATGTACGACGTATCGTGTACATATACATATACTCCGGATATTTCCATGATGCTTACAAGTACGACTGAACAGCGAACATCAAAAGAGATGTATTCAGAGTGGCCTGAACAGCGAACATCAAAAGAGATGTATTCAGAGTGTCCTGAACATCGAACATCTTAAGAGATGTATTCAGAGTGTCCTGAACACACTGGGCACTCAGGTTTGTGCTAGCCGAATCGGCCAACCAAATGACAGCTTTAAATGATCACTCGGTGTGTTGGTAATCCTGAAACAAAATCCCGAATGCCGAATTGGAGAATACGCAACATCTGAAACAATATGTCTATGCAATTCATCATAGACTATGGAAATACGCAACATTTGAAACAATCTGTCTATGTAATTCATCATAGATATGGAAATACGCAACATCTGAAGCAATCTGTCAATATAATTCATCATAGATATTGAAATACGCAACATCTGAAACAATCTGTCAATATAATTCATCATAGATATGGAAATACGCAAATACGCAACATCTAAAACAATTTGTCAATATAATTCATCATAGATATGGAAATACGCATCATCTAAAACAATCTGTCAATATAATTCACCAAAGATATGGAAATACGCAATAGACGTTGGACAATGTGCACGCATAAGGGGTATGAGTTATGGAACATTTATTTTCGCAGTAGATCCTTTCCCAAACACAATAGACGGCTTTTAGAATAATCTCGACTAAACTGCGGAAAATATATTTATAGATGAAAGTTCTTAACTACTTTATAGAGTTCATAAACATTGTGATAAAAGATGAAATTGCTCAGTATGAGCAATGCCTCCTATGGCCACAATGTCTCCTGTGTCGTCTTCTGTGAAATAGGCATATATATATATATAGGAAATGGCTCTTTTTATATTGATCACCTAACACATAACTGAAAATTATAAGATTTCTAACGACGTTGTAGTAGATTCAGTTAGTTCGGCTTGTCGCCATTTTGAACAGTGTTTTAGATATATCACGAATGCCGTTAAATACAAATTGTTAACATTTTAACAAGCCACAACCGTGTTATGTGTTTCAGACTGAATGCGTAAAAGAAGCTAAGGATTTCTCAGTATGATATATATCTAACTTATATGAGCCGTCCCGCGAGTTAACCAATAGTATGGCCTCTGCGTAATGTATCGACCAAGATCAGCCTGCGCAATCCGAGCAGACTAATCCGGGCCAACACATTCCGTCTCAGAATAATAGAGATATAGAGTCATGATTCATGTAACAGAAAAACCACAGGAGGCGAAAAATCTCTATCCGGATTAGCCTCCGGCGTGGCATGCTTAGGCTGATCTGAGACGATACTTTACGCAGAGTCCACAAGGCTGGTTTTCTCACGGGACGGCTCAATTATTATCCTAATTAGTATTCATAGCATAATCTAAGGAAAATATGTTTGCATTTCTAACATGCTGCACTTCGTTATTTTTAGAGTAAATGTCATCCTACTGATACACTCACCAAACCTTTCATGTTGCATGTT
>JAUELF010237945.1:0-12863 GCA_031471495.1 Clinocardium nuttallii
TCGTGATATGACGGAGAAATAGTTAAATGTAGCGTAAAACCCCAATCAATCAACCAATACATCCCTTTCTGATACCACGCAATCAAGAATAATGCAAAGAATATATATCTCTGAACATAATTAAGTAGAGGTCCACCCAAAACAACATTCATGTGACGTTTGATTTAAATTTATCGAATTGATAAGGATGAGATTGCATTTGAAGTTTAATGTCTCCTTTTCAGATATTGCCTAGGACTTTCAAACAACCAATAATACTTTGAAACATGTAGAGGGTCACTGAATGAATTAGGCATATTTCAACCTTTTTGATGCAAGTTCTCCGTAGACTATAAATATACTGAGCAATTACAATTTTTGCTACAATGATTCCAAAGGTCGTCTGCTGCAGGAAGGTATATTTGAGGGAAGGGTTGATATCTCAAGTTTTTCTTAATATTTCAGAGTAGAATAGAAAAAAACTGTGGCAAAAGGAGATATTGCTAACGAGCAATGTCTCATTTTATCACAATGTTTTGAAAAAATATCTGCTGCAAATGCATTCTCAAGTGGTAACAATTGCTATTTTAATATCACAAACAATTCTCCTTTGACAGAAGAAAACAGATGTTAATTATTTACTAGACGGGACAAAGGGTTACAATTCATAAAGGGTAATTTGTTGCAGTGTAACGTTATATTATCCCTTAAAAAGGGGGTTATAACTTGACATTTGACGGATACATTTATCGCGTAAACCGTAGAAGAGAAGACTAGGAAAAAAACCTCGTGGAATAACTCACCAGAATACGACTTAAAAATAGATTTGGGGTTTCAAGCTTAACATTCTCGAAATGTATCACAAAATCACGGAAGCTCACAAGACTGACTGATAACCAAGTGTCCTATTCTTCCGTGTTTACCTGCTTGTCAATTATGTCAACTATACTTGATTTTCCTTCTAGTCACTTTCACGGATTTGACGTAAAGAATGTCATTAATTGTCTCACTTTCTTTCAATAAGTTGAGAGTTTGAGTACAAGTTGTTGAAATATGTTCCCTTTTATTACACTTGTAGCATGTTGCGAATTTAAATCTACATTGTTTCGTAGTGTGGTTGGTTTTTCCACAATTATTATATGACTTCTTTGTTTGGCTCTCATTCTGTTTCTGTTTCTGGAATATAATTTGTAAAGGTTTCCTAGATTTTGAAATTGTTGTCAACATTGTCTCCGTTCGTATTTTTTAATTCTGCAGCATCTCACACAACTGTCTTCATTACCTTTGTAATTTCTTACGCTTTTTTACCAGAGTCAGATAGATATTGACATCGTTATTGCACAAACAAATCTGTCTCCAATAGTGTATTCAAGACCAATGCCAAAGTCGCAGTATTCTGACAGTTTCCGTAACATAGCAAAATAATCACTCAGAGACTCATTTGATTACTCTTGTTAAATCTGAATCTTTCAACCATTAGTAACGGTTTTGGATATAAATATCCACTGAGTATATATATAACGCACATATTATCAAATGATTGTTCTGGTGGTTTCCCCGGTGAAGTCAAATTACGCAGTAACGCATATGTCTTATCCCCCAACAATGTCAATAAAGCTGAAGCTTTCAATAAATCTTGAGTCCAAAGCAAAATTCAAATAAAAGCTATATACACTAAGTCTTTACAGTGTATCAAATAGACAAATTGTGGAAACGATCAGTTTCTGTATAAACAGTTGTTTCGAAACCATATATTTTCTTAATGTTGTTTAATTTCTCTTCAGATTGTTACGAAATACCCAATTTAACTCGTAGAAGAATACCATTCAAGCATGATATAATAACTCATTGAACCAATGATAAAGCCTCGTACACGATTCTTAAAACATTAGATTGATTAAGCAGACAATAATTTGACAGAATTTTGTTTTCGTACAAAAACTGTGCTCCAAGGAAGCAACAGTTTCTTCTTTTCAACCACACGATGTGTTTGGTGCTTATGTCGGGTAAAAGTATGAGATAGAGTTAGAATTAAGCTGCGCGTAGTGGGCATATTTGATGAAACCACATATAAGTAAATGACTTCCAATGAAGCTGTGGGAAGCATAACGTAATTAGTGTTTGACCCCCACATGACCAAGTAATGTTGCCTTCTTTTGCGCTCAGGGTTGCCGAGTAACGAGTGACTGGCTGGTGCCAGGATAAATTTACCGTTAGAACAGGGAACTTACACAGGATACGCCGTGCTATAACTTAAAAAGGTTGAAATTGCCGTAAGACATATAACAATGAAGTGATACATGACTGGTTGTTGATGAAGATCTATGTTCTGATCATTATTTAAAAAAATAATTAAATGGCAAATGTTACCCCTATTGTGTTAACCTTTTTGTTTTTAAATTTTGCATAGTGACCTAGTTTTTGACCCAACACGAACTAGTTTCAAACTGATTGCGATTTGATGGTGATGAATGTTCTGATGATTTCCCCCAAAGTTTAGATGAACAGGAGAGCCACGATGACCCTTGATAGCTCAGCTGAGTTATGCCAACAACATATTTACTTAAAATAACCCATTTTGCGATCAGGTAAGTTATAACTAGAGTGTTAACAACATTTTACTTCAATATGGCATTGTGGATTAGCTTTTTGACCGGATTATAGCCATGTTTATACCATGCCTAGATATCACCACAACACGCATTCTGACAAAGTTTCAACATGCTAAAAAACAAAATAACGGCTTCCAGAGAAATAACAATAGCTTAATTCAATTTTGCCTCGAAACCGAGTATTTGACCACATATTAACAATATTGAACATGGACTAGATATCGTCAAGACAGATATTCTTACAAAGTATCAAGCTGTTGAAGAATACAATGGGGTCTCTACAATGTCAACAAGATCTTTCTCAAACTTGGCCTAGTGACTTAGTTGTTGACACAGGACATGAGCTTTATTGAAACATACATGAATATCATCATTCACACATTCTGGCAAAATATCAACACGTCCGTTTCTATTACTTTTACACAGAATACTATTTGCGTAGCGCAGTATGAACATAATCGTCAGGTCTTTTGCAGTTTTATATTTTAGAGTCCCGGTAGCTCAGTGGTTAGCGACACTGGCTATCAAACCAGGGGTTGTTAGTTCGAATCCCGGCTCCACCAACTTTCTTTCCGACGTTTGCCAAAAGGCAATGTGTCATTCGTCTTCCACCAATTGGCGAAGTCTATACGGAAAAGCAGCAAGTTGCTTGGGAAGAGTGTTGTGTGGAGTACTGGTGTGAGAAAACCAACAAATACGTGTGTAGGTGAACTGGCCGCCGTGATATGACTGAGAAATTGTTAAAAACGTCGTTAAACCCCAATTAATCATTATTAACTAATATCCTAGAATGATTTTAAAGATGACATATAGAGAGAAACATCAATTTTTAATATTGCGAATACAATAACATAACAAACTATGTTATGTTTGTTTATAAATGTTCAAAGGGATGTTTTAGCCCAAGGGCGATTACTATGGAAGGCTTAATGCTCATATTTGCCAAATAACGTTAATGGCATAAGTGCTTACAGGGAAGCAACTGCAAAAAACACAGTCTTCCTTATTTACCCACGGTCTGAATTAGAGACTTTTTTTATTAATGAAACCCAATATCAAAACGCTTGGCTTAGGTGATAAATAAGCATTCTCGTTTGTTGCTATGTAATAGGCAGCTGACGGGTTTGAACGAAGCTTTGAGTAAAGATTCCCTCTTTGGGGCCCAGGGTTGTGGGAAACATATTACAACTGCTACGCTTGTGTCGGGAGAAACATACAAGATGTATTGATTATTCATCAAGGAAACGCCGTGATGTGACTGAGGTACTGTTGAAATTGGCGCACAATACATTGACTCATACCATTGTAACCGTAATAAAAGATCCCTTCTGACTAAATGTGAACGGTATATCACCTCGCTACAAAAGTAGCCCAGTTGAAGCGTCCACTGAGGTAAAACACATGCCAGGCTATATATGTGTCTTTAAATTTGAATTATGTTCTCGAATGGCTTGAGACTGAGAGTAATTGGAAACGTTTATCAACAATGTACTAACAATTCAGCAAGCGGTCAACTGTAAAAAAAGTATGTCGGATGCTATATTATATAGTATTGTAAGGTAAATATGATTATATTGTTATAGCTAGACGTAGACACTCCATGAAAAGATATTACAAATAATGCACTAAAACTGTTTTTCATTATGAATACTACAAGTGTACATTCTATCTTATACATTCACACAAAGTTAATAGTTAATGTTCGTCAGAAAAAAACGCTTATATTTTGGAAAATGCATGGACAGTTTAACCGGCCGCAGTAATTTCACTGAGGTAAACCCAATCAATCAATCAATCAATCAATCACTATCAATCAATCAATCGATCAACCAATCAATCAATCAACCAATAAACCAAATATGCATTGGGAGCATTTAGGATACATTGCAAAACAAGTTTTTTTGAGAACAAATGCATTGGTTTCAAGAAAGCTATACACATAGATAAAATATGTATAAATGATGAATGCTACCTAGAATAAGCTTTAACAAGCTGTCCGAGTGGGTTTGTTTTGTTGGGGTTGGACGCTGTTTTCATCATTAGTTCAGTTATATCACGATATGTTGGCGACAGTTCACTGATTAATGATCCCTGGGTAAACAACCAGTACTGAGCTAGACCAGGCGCCATGCCCAAGAGCACTCCACAATTAACAGAACGCCGTGACTGGGGATCGAACCCGGAATGCCCGGTTCCAAATCCAACACGTTAATCACTCGGCCACGAAGGATTCCTTACAATATGTTAAAAGGATTAAACACACCATAACAACCGAACAAGATTGACGGTGAATATTACATGTGTGATCTTTATTTAGAAACAGTCGTTTTACACCTTAGTCACACCATAAACAATTACTGTTAACTTTATATTTAATCATTTTTCTGTTAAATTTGAACAACACCTGCCCATTCATCCGAACCATTGGAACATCATTCCATCAACCAAGTTTCATCTGCAATTATACCAGGGAAAACACGATATTATATATTCTATGCATTCAAACCATGAGCACCTTATAGAAGATCGATCATGTTTCAGGGAGGTCAGCCATTCTAGCTGATGATGCAGGTGTGACACATATAGAGTCAGGACAGCCAGCGAAACAGCGTCGTCGGACCGGCTTTGTACTGGTGTCTGCTTTACTCGGCATGTTTCCTTAAACGGACTAATTCGAATGCAAATCTTGGTTGGTCCATTTGATAAATTTTGTATTGAATGGGTTACATGACGTGACATGACAGCACATTGTTTACATCGGGGGGAACTATAAATCAATTTGAGGAAGACGGTGATGCATAGGTCGGCCTCTCGTATCAAAGATCCCTGGTTCGAGCCCTTGATGAGCGGGTCCTGACTTCGGGATTTTTCCACACAAACGTCGCGAGTACTGATTAAGTCTCCCGGAAGCAGACATCGAGAGTGATTAATCTAAGCCAAATGCCTGTTTTGCAATCGTTGTGAAATAGATAAAAGTTAAAGCTAACTATAAATCAATTAAACAATACTGATATATACTGAATCCTCATCGATTCAAATTGAATGAATGTATCAATCATCAACTTCTTTTTACTTCATTATTCATTCATTCATACCTCATTCTTTGTTTATTGGAATTTTACGCATTATTTTAGTTATATCACGGCGATATTTCACTTATTCATGATCCCTGGTTAAACAAACCAGTACTAGGCTAGAATATGTGCTTTGCCCAAGGGCACTCCAACATGACTTTTGTGCCGCGACTGGGGATAGAACCCGGGACATCCGGTTGCAAATCCCGACGCTTACCACTCGACCATGGCAGATTCCTTTATCTCATTCTAAACAAAATCTGATATTGACCAAAACCAATCATTACTTAACCGGCATCATTTAACCTTTATTCTGCACAGGGACTACGGATGAGTTATTAGACTTCCCTGTTCTGCATCAGACGACATTAAAAACAACCCTGCAAATAAATTGGAAAGTCTTTAAACGATTTAAAACATTTTTTAAAATTAAGAAATTGCTCATTATGAGCATACTTTCTTTTTACCACTCAAAAGCCGTCTGATGCTAAAGCGCCACATCGCTTCTACATATTCACTGCATTTTACAATATTGTATTATTTTGGTGATTTAAGAGTTGATACGTCAATACTAAATCTGATTACATCAGGAAAAGAGTTAATAATTGATGTTTGAATATATCTCGTTCAGTCGGATATTATAACGTTTACACGAGATTTTGTGTTAGATATATAGCTTTATTAGCCACGTGCATAGATATGTGATGGTCTTTTACTTTACAGTAAATATGTTTTAGTAAGACTATGTTAGTATATCAGGTCGATAGTAATATATAAATAAACCATGACCGCTACATCAGGGGTAGATCTTAATTATTTGTTATAGTTTTACATGTATTAATAAAGATATACATTTATAAGATGGGAAAAGGAGGCTTAAACAAAATAACATCAGAAAAGAAACATGCATTTTTCTGTTTGTTATACGAATACAAATATATATCTGAAGTTGGAGGTCCTGTAAAACTATTCACATAGCTGTTTACCGTTAACCGTATAAAAACTCGTCTGATTTAACCAGTTCACCGGAAAATGTGTTATGTTAAGAAAAAAGGAATATGAAATTGATATTAGGCTTATTGTAATATGAGAAATGGAGACACTTCTCAAAGTCACAGTGGGTGAATTATCAAATTATCGTTGAGGATTAAACATAGTTTGTTGTACTACCCACTTGCTTTAAATCCGTATCTGAAAAGAACTACTTTACCGCCATTGTATCTTTGTACTTGCATTAATACTATAAATAAGTGAGGGACACTTTGTGCGTGAATACCGTTCATTTTACGACACACGAAAGTCACCTTTCTTCCATGTACCGACCGTAGCTACCCTGATTAATATCTACATTTATATAATATGGGTATTGTTTTTGGAAGTCTCCAATAAATGGCACAAGATCGTTTTTAGTAACCGTAACATAAAACGATTAATATATCCATATAAGACAATGTTATTACCACAGACTGTGTTTACGTTGTTGCCAACACATTGGGCGACCTTTTTAGATGTCCCCCATTATGTTACAATGTACCGTGATATCTTGTCAATCATTTTGCATTAATTAGTTATGATTATCCATGCATACTAGTTTGTATAAAGCCGTATTCATTCGGTATTACAAACGAAATACCTTAAATATGCATGGATCCAATAAACGTTGTTAATTAACAATGAAAATACAATGGTCATTGTTTAAAATAATCTGATATTTTACCAACAAAAAAGTATAACAAAAACAATTAACTGACCTCTTGTGATAATGTCACGAATTTACACATTACCGTATTGACTAACTCAGACGCTTTGATTCTTTGATAATATATTAACACCTCAACATCTAGGGAAACAAATAATTATACTTTTAGGACAGATTTGAAAACAATGTGGGAAATTTAGAAAACGTCATTTTTGGCGTAGCTAGACAATTGCAATGATGTGACTAAATAGTGATTACAGGTATTGTTACTCACAATGGGTAGGTATCAAAACACTGAACAGTGCATCTTTCTTCTCAAGCAACGGACTGCTTTCCACATGTACTTAGCCCATTGGTGGATGACACTGACTCATGTCGCATTGACTTTTGTTAAACGTCGGAAATAGGTAACACATGTAAATTTATTCTGCTGTCCGAAAGAGAACAATGCACGACGTCATTCAAATCAATATGGTCTAGCAAAAAAACATCATATATGCATTAATGACATGTTACACTGTTTTCAAAAGTGCTTAGGCGTATGTATGTAGGAAAGGCTTTACATCAATGTGCTGGACGGTCGTTTGAAAATCTTCACTGTTCAGAAATAATTATGTGTACATTTTCCCATGCACTGGCTAATAACATGTGTCAGTTTTACGCGGAATATTGTAACATTAGTCTGACCCGGGCTTGTTATCTTCGCCTGGTTCACACATAGAACACTTAAAGATTACAAATGCTTTGTTCTTTCATTCGTTTTATCATTACGCATTCCTGTTTTGTGTTTGATTGTTTATGCTTTGTTTTGGAAAGACAATTACTTAATCCATTTTCGAATACAGACACATTGTGACGTATCTGCAACAAACAACTTTTGAAAACATTTTTACAAAAGAAGCAATTGGTCATAAAATGGTTTAACTTCTTTCAATAATTAAACATTCCTTTAGAGGGTTTCTATTATTTTCCTAGATATTTTCAAAGTCGTCTGCTGCAACTGTGTTGTATTTGGAGAAGGGTTAAGCACCGTCAATGTTTTAGTCATACAAAGATATGTATGTGACAGACGACAAGTTAGGAATTGTAAATAATAATATATATTTTTTATAGAAGAATACATATTATGTGAATGATATATTTTATAATCAAATTAAAACAATTTGTAAAAAAGGTCGTCCATTCAAAGAAATAAAGGTTCATAGCAAGGGAGATGACTGGTTCTAATTTTACGATTTTTTTATCAGAATTCTCTCCCTTGATATGGAATGTATACAGAAGGCCATTCGAATTCGTGGAGGGCATAGCAATAAACAATTCTTTAAAGTTTTAAAATCCAACCAATCAGTGGTAATAATGACACGCAATTGAAGAATAGCTTTACTGAAGGTTAGAAAGGAGCCTAAGAGTAACAGACAGACGGAGAAGGACAAGTTACTCGTGGGAAACCAGCATCATTCAAGTGTCAATTTTGTTAAATTTTCAAAGAGAAGAAATGGTGCCAGCAATGGCATTTGATGATGAATGGCAGCCAACGCAGGAATCTAATAATGTAGGTAGCAGTATACCTTTACAATTTTAAGAGAAGATTTTGGGAGCACAATATATTGATATTGCATCATTGTTCACGTTTATAAGAGACCTGCACGTCATAGCAGACAATTGTCCGTCTGGTGAGATCAACATACACACTGGAAGTTTATGTGTAAACAAGGCAAAGATTGGTTCATCTAAAATGTCAATTGACCAGAGGAGTTTCTTCTTTATGTAAGTATTACGCTGGGATAACTTCCGAATCGGGCCCAATATATATGAGGGATATGGCTGTCAGCTGCCAATATGTCTCCTGGCTGGTGGAAATACGATGCTCAATTCCGTTTGCAAATTGCAAATAATCTATCCACATCCTTGGGGGCAATTCATTCTGAGTATTGGTTCCTATATATTAATGCTAGCAGTATTTACATGGAACAGTCAAACTAGGCACAGAAACAAGCCTCTACCACTTAGGACACCTACATCAGCCCTTTCTGCATCATGTATCTTTTTCAATACAGAAGCTGAATTGCCATGCTTTGCCTAATTGCAGTTTAGTCGTGCCTGTAAGTCATGAGGCGGAAAAAATCAAAATCACGTTGCAGGCAAAATACGATAAGCTTATATGAATTAGGGAAAACACCTAAACAATAGTGATGTCAACGGTTACCGCTATTACTAACGAGTTAATCGTATCAGTTTGTAATAAGTTACTTGTTTCCGGGTTTTGTTAGTGTTGTTGTTGTTGTAACTCGAAAAGACACATCGTTAAAATTCTACCAGCATAAGGATGCTATCTTCTTGATAGAAGGACTACAATATGGATTTCCCTTAAATAATACCGGACCACGATGTGCACGTAAGTCACCTAATTTGTCTGAGCGGCAAACACATCATGAGGGAAAAGTCTGACCAAAGAAATGATTGGGGGTCGAATTGCTGGTCCTTCCAATACTAAACCATTCCTGTTCCTTCGCAGTATTGTTCTGTTGAACACAATGTCTCCCTGCGTTCTGCCACAGATGATTTCTGTATACCTGACCATTTACGTCATTATGTTACCATGGTGATAAGTAAGCCAGGTATATAAGCCTTACCCTAAAACAGCGACGGGTGCTTATTGCTGGAAGGGCTTTTCGATGTAACTGACTTAAGAGATAGATATAGAGATTCGGAGTCTTGTTCTGGCTAGTCCAAGAGTGAAGCATGTCAGAGGCGGAGACGCAAAGGAACTGAATAATGTACGGAGTAGAGAGAGATAATTGGCTAGAAATCAAACGCTTTTTAATTGTAGTTAAATATACTTAGAGACAAAAAGAGTAACTTGTTAGTACCCAGTACTCTACATTAAAAGTGATATCTTCCAACATATAAGAGGTATAGTCTATTATTGATATATACTCAACCGAAAAAGAAACTTGACACAGCTTATTTTAAATATAGTTTCTAGAAAAAAACACCTAAAATAACAATATAATCACTAGTTAGACGTTACAATTGGTTGTTTTCTTGACTCAAACATGCCTTACACGCTTACCCATGGATTTCATCAATGTTTTATGGCGTTATTTGTAAATGAAATTACATCTATGTACCTGTGTCAGTGATTTTGTTTTTGAAATTCGAGATTATCATTTTCCTGGCATGTGTCTATTATTTTGAAATCAGATGCATATGGTGTGTAAACAAACATTATACACATGTGTTGTGAACATCGCGGGTCTACACCTGTGACGTAAGTGTGTCACGACGTTGTAGACACACCTTTTAGAGGTTTCACGTTTTTTAGTCTGAGAATGATGGATATACTGGAGTCAGTATAGGGTAACCTGGCCCTATGCTTTCGATTCGATATACGGATTTGTGGATACATTACGTCCATAATGTTGGTTTTCTAGTGGAACGGCTCACTAAGGTATATATATTTGTGACCTTTTCTTCTCTACATGTTAAAGTAGTCTGGATGAGGATCATCTCTTGTCACAATGTCCCGAATGCCGATTTTTCAAAGACTTACGCAAACTCTGCCTATCTTCATTTTTGTTTCTCGCTATTCATTAACTTGAAATGTCGAAGGCGAAGACATATTTACTTTTCCAAAAGAAACTGTTTATCACTCATACTTTTATTTATTATCCTAATGCTTTTTTATGGAATCATTGTGTGCTGAGGGTTTAATAATTTATCTTCATCCGGGAAAGTTCAATGGACAGTAGAACGTAATCGAGGGATTGTGACAAGGTCGATAACTCTGCTACACGCGGATCAAGTATTGCACGAGTTCTCGGATTCAGAGAACCTGATTTAAGGGAGTTAGAAACCAGTGCAATATTGAACACGGTACATTACGTCTGGTGTGAGTCAACGTTTGAGTTCAAGAACTATCTGAGCATGATGAGCGTCTGGAAAGTTATACAGCCTGACATTATCGAGTTTCACGAAGGAGAAAGGGTGCAAACAGACAAATACAACGACTGGCTGGATAAAATACAGAACACCATACCAGGTTTCGTTAGAAAACCTTTCCCAAGGACTGGGACGGGATGATCAGTGCTGTGTTTTTTGGTTTGGATTGGCTGTTTGTTCTTGATGACCGGGGAGGTAACTACAACTGTTTCATCTGAATAATGTATAAATGTGTTATCTACCGTGATTAATAAACGAGACTACAGTATGGCTTTCTAACACCAGTACAACACACAACAGTCTTTCCTATCTAATTCATATGCTGTATCTAAAAGAAGCCATGTGTTGACCTATTGGTGGATGAGGAATGACGCTTATAGCAGTGACTTTTGCGAAACGTCGGGAGAGATGTTCGCCGAGCTGGGGTTCAATCTCACAATCCCTTGCTGCACAGCCCGCGCCGAGACCGACTGAGCTTGCGTGACTCGGTACGATAATCGGATGTTCAGATCTGACCAGCATGGCCTCTATCAGTGATATTAACGTAACTGGGAGCATATGCTGGTGTCAGACTTGAACCATATGTGTGCAACGGTTTTGACTATCATGTTGAGCAATGAAATAAAACATTCCAAATCCACCAGTAACATATATATATATAAAGTAAATACGATGAATATATATGTCACGCTGATTTAAACCAACATCAAAGCTCATATTTTGCAAAGCTATGATTACCAAATTACATAGCGTTTTTCGCTGAATAGCTTCAAATATAATTATTTCACATCGCTTGTGATGTTCTAACAACGCATACTAATTGATATAGAGCAATTTCTCCACGTATTACAATGTTTACAACTGCTGCAGAGGGGTCAGAAAACGTCCCTATTTGGGAAAAGCTAAATGACTGACTGGAGTTATGCCACTTTCAACAGTTAATTGATTGATTAGGGTTTAAAGCCGTTTTAACAATTTCACAGCCATATCACGACGCCTAGTTCACATACTCATGTATTTCCTTGTTTTCTCACACCATTACTCTACACAACAATATTCCCAAGCAGCTGGCTGCTTTTTCACATATAATTAGCCATTGGTTGAAGACAGATGACGCATGTCACATTGACTCTTGTCAAACGTCGGAAAGAAAGTTGACCGAGCCAGGATTCAAACTGCCAACCCCTGGATTGACAGCCTGCGTCCGTACCAACTGAGCTATCGGGGCTCGTCCCGCTTTAAACAGAGTATAAGCTATGTTACGACGAGCAATTCACCTTACCATGCAATTCTTGGCTCACTCAAAACAGTTTTCCACACATGACGTTCTATTCAAACAACTAGATTAATTCCTTCATAAATCGTTTAGCCTATTGCTGGTAGATGCGTTCCGCTAATTAGTGTGCCTTTTGTTAATTACCGGAAATAAGTATTGATGTAATCGGGTAGTACTACACCTGCTTTTTGTAGTTCTTGACTTATGGCCCTATTCCACTACGACCACGAATCCCACGAATCACCAAAAGTGGCTAAATTTTAGGATTCGGGAGGATTCGT
>JAUELF010237956.1:0-12863 GCA_031471495.1 Clinocardium nuttallii
TGAATTGCACGGAGTATTAGCCGTTTTCAACAGCATTGATGTCTATCAACCTCACAGTTCACATGTCCATGCGTCATGGGTGAATCAATTGCTTTCAACGGTCCTTTTGTTTGTACTGTTGTCGTTTTATTTAAACCGTTTTCAACATCATATCATATATATATATCACGATCAAACTGCGCGACCTCAGATGTCAAAACTCGTCTACATCAGGAACTCTTTTGAAGCCAACGACAAAGTGCATGTTTGAAAGGGTTATTTTCTTCACCAAATGAAATATATAACAACAGGTCAATTAAATACATGAGAACCAAATGAAACATGTTGCAAATACGTTTGACAAACACCAACATCGATGATTATTTAAAATGGCAGGGCAGTCAATACGGCTTACTGCGCTCACATGCTCGTTTGTGACTTTGAATTGTCACTCAAATCACGGTTCGATTTAACCCTTGCGCTGCCAAAGGCAAGACTTTTCGCGGACAATGCAGATTCACGTGAGAAAGCTCAAAAAGAGCTGTCTCTCCCTAAATCTGCATTGTTGGCCACTTAACCATTTCCAGCATACAATAAATCTGCATTGTTGGCCACTTAACCATTTCCAGCATACAATAAATCGGTAGCAGCTGATGACTCAGAACAAATAAAGTCAATAATATAGTAAATCTATAGTAAATCTATATAGTAAATCTATATAGTAATAGTAAATCTCTACAAATAAAGTCAATAATATAGTAAATCTATATAGTAAATATATATAGTAAATCTATATAGTAAATCTCTACAAACAAATATAATGAATAAAGGCGTCAGATAGCGTGTTTATGTGGTAAAGGGTAAAACGTAAAATGTAACGATATTTCCTGTTAAACGAATAATCGAGTAGTCAACATGGACGAGTTGTGATATTCGGCAGTGATGGAGGTTTTGTGAGGTATTTGTGAGGTATTTGTGAGGTTTTTGTGAGGTATTTGTGAGGTTTTGTGAGGTATTTGTGAGGTTTTTGTGAGGTATTTGTGAGGTATTGTATTTGTGAGGTATTTGTGAGGTATTTGTGAGGTTTTTGTGAGGTATTTGCAACGTCTAACAGAAACAAAGACCGTCTGGGCTTTGCGGCGGTCCTCGCTCATATGAACCTGATTGTTTGAGAGTTGTTTAATGCCGCTTTCAACAGTAGTACAGTTTAATACAGGCGTTCCTGTGTACACTACTAGTTCTGTCCGTAAATAACGGCATTATTTAAACCTATGCATAAGTCGTAATGTTATCCCCACAATCCTAGGCGTGAACGAATGCAGCCATTTATTACTACCATTGTTATGGTCTTTGGTGTGACAGACCGGGGATCAAACACTCGTCTCTCGTTCTCGATGCGGAATCCCCAACAACTTACAACGTTGATTGAGTTGGGCTTAACGCCGTTTTCAACAATGTTTCAGTCATATCATTTGCTACCAGTTTCCAAGCTTTCTCAAACCAGTACTCCAAACACAACATATTTTCCAAGCAACTGGTTGCTTTTTCACTTAGAACTGTTAGCATATTGGTGTAAAAACGATTGACGCCTGTCACAAACGTCGGAATGAATGTCGGTCGAGCTGGGATTCGAACACACAACACCCGGATTGACAGCCCACGTCGCTACCGTCTGAGCTACCGGGGCTCTGCACTATCAAAGGTGACGGTTGCTAACATGATATTTATGGAGTCGTCTGCTTTGAAACGTCAACGAGGAAAATAGTATAAGACATGGAAATATGGAGAGATCATTTTGATATACCGTTGAACAAAGTGTGTATAAATGGGCTAACAGTCGATGTGGAAAAGAAGCCAGTTGCTTGGAAATTATGTTATGTGCATTACTGGTGTGAGATAGCAAGGAAACACACAAGTAGGTTAACCCTTTACCTCATATCGACGCCTTATGACGCCTCTGAAGCAGACGGCTTTTTGAAAACATTGAGATTTTCTATTTTTTGACAAAATATGTTCAAAGCCGTCTGCTGCAGAATGGTCGTATGAGGGAAAGAGTAAACTGGCCGCCGTGATATGACTGAAAAATTGTTGAGATGCGGTGTTAAAGCACAATCAATCTATGAACACATTGTGATAAAAGAGAATTCGCTCATTATCAGTCATAATGTCAATATCCAAGGTCATTGCCAAAGGTCGTCTGCTGCAGATGTGGCAATTGTCGTCTGATTCAGGGAACGAGAAAATAACTTTCAAGGCGGAGATGATAAACCTGATCGCAAAGATGGCAATATTCTGTGGTGTTGAGTGTGTGTCGTTTTGAAATGTGCATGTTATTTAAATGTTATGTGTGTGTTATAATATTATTGAAGCCCATATGAAAATAAGATATGTATAGTCATTGTTAAATTGTATCTATGTGTCTAAGATGTTTTACCTTAACAAAATAAGGATATTATTATATTTTCGAGGTTGTTTTCTATTGACATCTGCTTTCAAAACATCGACTGGAAACATTTTGGGAGATACTAAGAAATGCCAGAGACATCAAATGTCTCTGGAAATGCTAACAACGATACTTTTCTCCATTTTCTACACTGTTTTTAGTAGTCGTCTGCTACAAAGGCGCAAGGAAAAGGATTAAACTGGCAGAATTTAGGGAACTTGCCTGGACTAGAAGAGCTTGACTGTATCGAGATAAGATTTTTATCAGGGTTTCATCAAATAAACACCCTGTTTCATAGGTAAACATTAAATGAACCGAGCGAAACAGAGATAAAACATAATCAGAGAGAAAAAATAGACTCTCCCACATTTAGAAACATTTTTGACGAATCTTGCAGCAGGCGACTTTTAAAAACATTGTGACCCAGGAGAAATTGTTGATGATGAGCAAATTGCTTTTTGCCACAATGTATTAAACTCTATTCAGTATTTATTCTTTTATTTAAAGAGAGTTTCCCATCTTTCCCCTTATGTTTGTTCTCAACCCCATCTGCTGCTGATTTGTTATAATTGAGCCATACCTCGAGAAAACCAACATAATGGCCTCTCTGCGTAATGTATCGGCCAGATCAGCCTGCGCTTTCCGCGCAGACTGACCCGGGCCGACACATTCCGAGCGATAGATAAATGATTCCTGAAACAGAAAAACCACAAGAGGCGAAAATTGTCTGTCCGAGTAAGCCTGCACGGCATGTTTAGACTGATCCGGGTCGATTCTTTACGCAGAGACCACAATATTGGTTTTCTCGCGAGACGGCTCATATATGGGAAACAGTTAGTTATCTATGTAACATTTAATTAATACCAGTCACACAGGTCACTGAGATTGATATGTGTTCTGAGTTTGACGCATCTGCAGCAGACAGTGTTTGAGAACAATTCCAGTCACACAGGTCACTAAGATTGATATGTGTTCTGAATTTGACGCATCTGCAGCAGACAGTGTTTGAGAACAATTCCAGTCACACAGGTCACTAAGATTGATATGTGTTCTGAGTTTGACGCATCTGCAGCAGACAGCGTTTGAGAACAATTCCAGTCACACAGGTCACTGAGATTGATATGTGTTCTGAGTTTGACGCATCTGCAGCAGACAGCGTTTGAGAACAATTCCAGTCACACAGGTCACTAAGATTGATATGTGTTCTGAGTTTGACGCATCTGCAGCAGACGGCGTTTGAGAACAACATGCCAAAAGAACGAATTTCTCATGATGAGCAATTTCTTCTTTTTCCAAAATTAATTCAACCCAATTGAATAATCAAAACCTCGTTCATTCTGTGATAAAAGATTTCAATATTTTTACTTCTATGATTCTATGAAGTCGTCTGCAACAGATATGTCGCATAACGTTATGGGAAAGAGTAAACATATTCCAACAGTAGGGAATGGCACTGCAATTTATCACGAGGCGCAGTTTTGCCAAATTGCATTAATATGTTACAACGAGCACACTTAATCCTTTCCCTCATATGGCAATTCTGCAGCAGACGACTTTAAATATATTTTGTAAAACATTTAGAAATCTCTATAATTGAATGGATAACCTATGACTAAATGGGGGACACATTGTGGCACTATGTTTTCAAAAAGTCGTCTTCTTCAGAAGCGTCAGAAAGCGTCTATTCTCATGAAAGGGTTAACATAAAATATGAATGTCTAAAGCCCATCCACACAATGACTTGTTTTCCTTTTCCGCCATTGTTCGGCCTCTTGTTACATTTAGATTTTTGGATTCATTTATGAACAGAATATGTCTTAGTAAATCCTACTGAACTTCCCCTTTCCCACATACAACAAATAGATAAATGGAATGTTTGGTATTTTAACGTCGCTTTCGACATACTTTCACGGCGTTTCCTGGGTAAGTTACCAGTAACACTGGTCCATTTATCCAGCACAAGCCAGTCAGTCGTCATGCTAACTCAGCCCTGGGCGCCAAGGGGCGCAGCCAACAGCTATTACTACCATGTTTACAGTCTTTGGTATGACTCGGCCGGGGATTGAACTATGTGACCTCCCGAAGGCGGACGCTCTTCCACAACACCACCGAGGAGACGACTTTCAAAAAAAATCTAGTTAGCATATAGAAACTCTCAATACATTAATGCGTTTTTTATAAACAAAATATTGAACAAAGTAGGAAATATTGTGGCAAAAGAAGCAATTTCTCCCCGGGCTTGTCACAAAGTCGTCCTATGCATATATGTCAATTTGGTTGAATGGAGTTTTATCACCGCTTTCATTCGTTTTTTGTAATAATATGAGCCTTGTCATGAGAAAACCAACATTGTGGTATGTGCGTGAAGCATCGATCCGGATCAGCCAAAGCATGCAGCGCAGGGTAATCCGGACATACATGTTTCGCATACTGTGGATTTTCTGTTTCAATAATCATTACGCTATCCCTCTATCCTCCTGATACGAAATGTGTCGGCCCGGATTAGTCTGCACGGACAGCGCAGGCTAATCTGGCCGATACATTTCGCAGATGCCATAAAGTTGGTTTTCTCACGGGACGGCTCATATCTCACATCGTTCATGCAACATACTACAAAATGTACATTCAATTGATCACAGATTTCCTCACAGTCATATTAACCCCTTTCAAAGATATACTTTTTTCACAT
Organism: Clinocardium nuttallii; assembly: GCA_031471495.1. Lineage (NCBI taxonomy): Eukaryota > Metazoa > Mollusca > Bivalvia > Cardiida > Cardiidae > Clinocardium > Clinocardium nuttallii. The sequence goes on from JAUELF010237956.1 coordinate 5,112, forward strand.
TGTCGCTGCCAAAATGCTGGAAAAATTGTTCATTATGACTAGTTAAACTTTATTTTCTATCCCTTTTCAAAAGGTTCTCTTTTGCAAAGGGTAGTAAGACAACTTTGAAAATGATTTGGAGAAAAAGTGAATGATGGATAGAGTTAGTAAGAATGTTGCAATTGGAGAAATTTCTAACGAAAAACAATATGAGCCGTTCCGCGAGAAAACCAACATTATGGCATCCGCGTAATGTATCGACCAGACTGATCCGGGCCGACACATTCCGCCTCAGAGGGATAAAGGTATAGAGACTGAGTCATGATTCCTGAAACAGAAAATCCACAAGAGGCGAAAAGTGTATGTCCGGGTAAGCGTGCGCGACATGTTTATGCTAATCAGGGTCTTCACTTTACGCAGAGTCCACAGTGTTGGTTTTCTCGCGAGACGGCTCATATCTTGTTTCGCAACACTTTTCTCAAAACTTGCATGTCTGCTGCAGAAGCATCAACATATGCCTGCCTGTACGAGGGAAAGCGTAAAACTATTTAACCCATGCATGAGTATCTTTCATCAGTAGCACAGCTATTGTAAACTATTTAACCCATGCATGAGTATCTTTCATCAGTAGCACAGCTATTGTGATTTTACATAACAATCCACAAAATGAGAAAGATAACATAACATTTTCTTTTTAATCCACATAATAAGAAACGTGGTGAAAAGTTTGATGTTGTATGTGGAGCAAAGAAAGATAAATCTTACATATTTATTACCTTGTATTTTAAAGAGTTACTCCTCCTGAAAATATCAATTTAGGTGACGCTTCTACACACGCAAAGCGGTTCCTTTGAAGTTCAGTTCTGTGTTATCCACGCGTGTGTAAAGTTCGCGATCATGGCTTAGTTTACCTAGGATTTATAATAAACTCGAGTTGTTAACTGTTTGTGACTGGAATATGGGCCCGACAGCGCCCTGTCTGTTCATCTGTCTGTCCGTTTTGTGTTTTAATGGATTTAATTGCAAAAGAACCGGTAAGTTTAGAATGGAGTAAATTATCTTGTAACAGAGTGGAAATTGACGATTTGTCAATACTTTCTACATGTGTGACTCATCTATGATTCACACTCGAAACTGATACATTTTCATGAAATCGACTCTTCTTCCTTTGAATTCAATCGGTCTTTCATTTGAAAATGAGTGATCGTGCAAATGTTAATTTTAATCATGTCCACTTAGTAGCGTAGACCAAAATTGTTTTTCACAATTATTTAAAATTTTAATTTATACATTCTGATCTTGATTGATATTGTTAAGATTAATACATGTATCTCCAGTTAATTTCAGATGCAGATGAAACTAAAAGGAAAATATAATTGATTGTTTACAGTTATATATTGGGTTTTTTTGCTTGCATTCAAAGTTGTATTGGAGAAGTGTCATACTGTAATTAAAAAAACAAATATTGAAATGTTAAACTTTAGTAATCAGTTAACCTTTTCCCAGATACAGATGACTTTTGACACAAATGAAGCAGATAAATGTTGAAAACATGTTAGAAAAAGGAGAAATGACTAAAACTTAGCAATTTTGCATTATTCCACAATGTTTTCAACTAGATCTTGTGACTTGCTATTTAATAAAAAATTGTTGAATACAGTATTTAACCCTTTCCCTCATATAGACGCTTTTTGACGCCTCTGCAGCAGACGACTTTTTGACAACATAGTAACAAAAGAAGAAATTGCACAAAACATGCAATTTCTTCTTTTGCCACAATGTTTTCCACTTTTAGTCATAGGTTATAATCCATTAAATTATAGAGATTTTCTATTTTGTTGGCAAAATATGTTCAAAGTCGTCCGCTGCAGAATTGTCGTATGAGGGAAAGTGATAAGGTTGCATACAGTGGGATAAGTGTTACTGGAAACGAAGACAAAAAATAAATACAATATTTTTCACACAGGCTTCCAGGCTTTGATTTGACCTGACAATCGTTTTTCCACATCTGGAAGACATGTTTTCCCTTTACTTCATGACAGAAGTTGAAAGTCTTGGATTATTTGTTTCACGCAAAAATATCTAACAATATGAAGCTAATTAATCCTATGTTATAGGTACTCTTATAGCAGAAACATTTGCAGATTAAAATCAGTATGCATAACAAGGGAGATAGTATTGATGTGTATTAATGGTTTTACATAGTTTAGATATTGAATGAACGTATTTTTCTGAAGAGAAGGGTCTCCTTGAATTGCAAAGTGAAATGGAACATTTTATAGCTTGAAATCAAAGCACCTAAAGTATTTTTCCTCTTTTTGTTCTAATTGAGTTCTCTCTTTGAGTCAGAGAGACAATTTAAACCCTTTGTTCCATGATGAATACCCCTGGAGGAAATCAAAGATCATCAGAAGCCATGGATAATTTACTATTTTAGAAAACAGGATTTTAAGCTATTGCCACAATTGTGTTGAAAACATGGTGGCAAAAGGAAAATGTGCTCAATTTATTAGTTAAATAAAATTACATCCATGTTTTTAAAAGCGTTAATAACCTTGCCTGCTGCAGAAGCATAACTGTGTGACTTCATCAATTAATTGGTTGAACTTAAGGGTCTCTGAACACTATATTGTATGAGGTAAAGTACTTAAGACTTTGAGAAGGGAGGAATAAACAGGACTTTGTTCCACAATGTTGCTCTTACAAACTAAATTAACCAGCCCTTTCCCACATACAAACTTATTCTGACACTTCTGCAATCTAAATTTTTTTTTTTATTATGCAGTATTTATTTAAATTTGTTGAAAATGGCGTTGAACACCAGATAAACTTCGGTACACACACATGCATGCATCTACCTACACATGAGTAAGGGTGAAGAACATGACATTGGCCCCTTGTCTGAAGCTGCTGATTGAATGTGACGAGTCTAATAATGAGGGGGAATAAAGTGTGAGAGTTGGGAAGTTGATGAAATAAAATAGTTTCCATTAATTGCTGAGATATGATTAGTGGACACACATGGTTCATATTGGAATCCTTTTATCGAGAATGGCCATAAAATAAGAATTTAGACTGTTCTTAGCATATGGTTAAGCAATATTGTATTAATGTGTTCTGTTTAATCCTAGAAACAGTCCCCTGCTATGTATGTAACCCTTTCCCACTTGGAGATGCCTTTTGACGCATGACAACTCATGAGAAAACATTACTCATTTTGTTTGACTTTTCAATCTGTATTATGTAACACTGCAACCTCTCTTTAGCAACATAACCATGAAGAATGTTGTTGCTTTAGACAGGTGTTGCTCTATAGAGGTTAATTATTCTTTTGGGAGGGAATTGAAGTGTTGTTATACAGAGGTTGTTGCTCAATTGGGGTTAATTCTGTTTTTGAGAAAGAATTGAAGTGTTGTTATTAAAAGGTTGTCACTCTATAGAGGTTAATTCTTTTTTTAGGAGACAATTGACGTGTTGTTATAAAGAGGGTGTTACTCTATAGAGGTAAATTCTTTTTATTGGGAGAGAATTGAAGTGTTGTTATGAAGAGGGTGTTACTCTAATAGAGGCTTATTCTTTTTTGGGAGAGAATTAAAGTGTTGTTATAAGAGGTTTTTGCTCTACAGAGGTTATTTCTTTTTTGGGGAGATAATTGAAGTGTTGTTATAAGAGGTTAATTCTTTTTTGGGGAGATAATTGAAGTGTTGTTATAAAGAGGGTGTCACTCTGTAGAGGTAAATGCTTATTTTGAGAGAAGTGAAGTGTTGTTATAAAGAGGTTAATTCTTCTTTTGGGAGAGAAGTGAATTGTTGTAAGAAAGAGATGTTTACTCTTTAGAGATTAATTCTCCTTTCGGGCGAAACTTCAATTCTTACCTCTGCTGCAGAAAACATAGTTATATAGCACTTAAATTTCACCTTTTGTCACAATGTTTTCAACTCCAGTCAATTATTTCACCTTCAGTACCAGATGTTTTCAATATTTATTCTTGGAGGTTTTCAAAAAGTCTGATGCAGTTTTGTTGTATGTGAGAAATAGTTAATTATGCAGTAAAGATGGAATTTTCCCTGGCAGTATGATTTATAGAAGATGTTATTACATATCTTTCATGCAATTTGTCACTAAGTGAGTAGAACAGTAATCTAGTCACATGATCTTATTCTGTCTGTCAATTATTTGTTTACTTTATGAGATAAACAAATGGATTAAACCCCTTCTCACATGCAGGCCTATTTTGACACGTCTGCAGCAGACGACTTTTGAGAGCAGACTTTTGAGAGCATCATTAAAATATTCCTCATTTTGTCACAATGTTTTCATCTCCATTCAATAGCTTTACTTTCCTTAAAGACATTTTCCATAGTTTTGCTTCAATGTTTTGAGTCGTGCTGCATATTTGTTGTGAAGGAAAAGGTATACAAGCCTGATTTCACCTCAAATCCTATGTTGTGAGTACTCAAAATTATTGTCATGGTGAGATGATAGTTTTGAGTACCCACAACATTGGGATTAAGTGCCTTGCTTTAGAGATTTCGCATGCAAAAGCCTGTTTTACCTTATTTATTTCCCACATAAAACCCCATTCAGACGCATCTGCAGCAGACGACATCTGAAAACAGTAAATTGCCAAAAAAAAGAGTAAAAAGCTCAATTTCTCCTTCTGGCGCAGCCACACTGTTATCAACTCTTCGAAAAGATCTATTAATATATTTGCCTCATGTTTTCAGAGATGTCTGCTGCATGCCTGTGTGTTGTATGTGGGAAAGGTTTAATATCTTAAGAGACCTGCGACTGCTTACATCACTGTTGAAGGGTAACCCTATTATTGTGACAGGGGATTTAGTAATAAGACAATTTGTCATCTCCTTCACATGATTAATTACACATAGTTTTGATGGTTTTTGTAAAGAGACTCAGTTCTATCTGCATTGTTTATTATTTCAATGAATATTCTGTACAGTTGTCGTTTGGTATGCATCCATTTGATTGATTCATATTGCCACACCTCCACCCAAATGTCTATTGCAGATCTGTGGAAAAACTTTTGGTTGAAATGTTTGTAAAATCTCGCTCGCCTGAAATTTCTCCCTTTCCCACAGCAAGTAGAGCAATTTCTCCATTTTCCACAATGTTGTCAACTCGTTTGAATAACCATACATACTTCAATTTCGTTTGAATAACCATACATACTTCAATTTCGTTTGAATAACCATACATACTTCAATTTCATATGAATAACCATACATACTTCAATTTCGTTTGAATAACCATACATACTTCAATTTTGTATGAATAACCATACATACTTCAATTTCGTTTGAATAACCATACATACTTTAATTTCGTTTGAATAACCATACATACTTCAATTTCGTTTGAATAACCATACATACTTCAATTTAAAGAGGGTTTCCATTTTTTGCGGGTATGTTTGAAGTTGTCTGCTTCATATTTTTTGTATGTGGGAAAGGGATAAATGCCTGAACAGATTGCATGATGCCTATTAGTAACCCCCTTATGCCTCATGATATTATATCCTCTGAAAATGTATTGAGTCCGGAGTTTGATTATAACTACTTGCCGCGGCTATGTGGTGGAGTGCCCTGAATGAGCATTGCCTATTTCCTTGCCAAATGGAGTGTATAGCTATGTTTATTAGTCACCAATGAATAATGAAAAGGTGTTGAACTGTCGCCATGATTTCATTGAAATATTGTTGAAAATGTGATAAAATCCCAACAAAACAAAACTTGAGTAGTGATGGAAGAGTTTAGTCACAATTTAATCATGAGGACATAACAATCACTTGTCTTCAGAAAGTTATCTTTGGTTAAAACTCCCAATTTCCGTCGTTGTTTTCCTAGTGTCATCTTGAGTGACAGGCTTGTGCACATGTTGTATTTACCAACGACATGCCAATATATCATAGTTCAAAGGCACAGCTCAATTCCCGATATTTTATTACATGAATATGACATTATTTCTCGCAAACGCAAAAACCTCATAAAACACTCGACAAATACCAATCATACTAAACCATTTTTCCGGCGACAATTCGTAAGCCAATGCCAAATATTCCATCGAAGAATTGCGATCCATCAAATCCCAGAATTCAATTCTACTTCCTGTCAAATCTAATGCCTATGTGAGTAGCGGGAAAAGCAAATCACAAAAGGTGCCATGTTCATTGTTTGACATGATATTTCCACCCCATTCTGAATGGAGTGAAATGTCTCTTCAGGACAAAACCATGCAAATGCTAGTGCAGTGATAGAGATAAGAGAGTTACTGGTCTTTCTCCACACAATATCTCACTTGTAAATCCAACATCACCCATTGTTGTGGGTACTCAAAAGAAATTTGTTTCACTGAGACAATAATCTGTTTAAAGTACTTGAGGCATTAAATATAGGGTCTAAATGTTAAATTAAGATTTAAGAATGCGTTTTAAAAAATGTAGATTAAGAATTGACCAGAATATAAAAGAAATTGTTGATTTAATTATGATGGCTTAAATATGATTATAGCTCACATAATTTGACCAATGTCTTTGGTTTAAGATTTTGAAACATCTTGTCATTGACCCACTTTGGTATCTTTGAAGCTTTACCCTAAAGTTCCTACTTCAACAGACACATTCTCACACATTCTCACACATCTCCAGCAGACAACATATGATAACACAGAGCTGCAAACACTGTTAATTATTCCTCATAATTTAGATCTAAGCAATTGCTCCTTTCGCCACACTTTTTTCTTTCAACTAAATTTATTCCATTATTCATAATAGATATGACATCCCATGATTTGCCCAACAGATTCTTTACCCTTTCCCACTTGAAGATCTCAGCCGGATGCCTTTCAAAAACATTGTTACAAAAATATGTAAATATATATATACTCATGTTAATTGTATGTTGAAAAGAGATATATGATAGCAAACATGTAGGTACCTTTCTAGACGAAAGATTGGTCTCTTCAAACTTAACCCTTTCCCTCATACGGCAATTCTGAGGCAGACAACTTTGAATATACTTCGTCAAAAAATAGAAAATCTCTATAATTGAATGTATAACCTATGTCTAAAAGTTGTAAACGCTGTGCAAAAAAGGAGAAATTTCTCAATTTGAGCAATTTCTTCTGTGCCACTATGTTTTCAAAAAGCCGTCAGCTGCAGAGGCATCAAAAAGCAAGTGGTCTAAGTGGCATATTTTCTCATGGTGTGTGACAAAATAATGGGCTCTACAGAGAAATAGAAGATGTGACAATCCATCAGAGAGCTAATATTTGGTTATAGAAGTTGTCTTATTTACTCGGAGTCTTTTGTATTCCGCCTTTCCTATTCATGTTTCACATGCTTTGTTGTAAACTCTTGAAAGGGAAGAAAATATTGAATCACATATCTTCTGTAGAGATGTCAAAAAGTGTTTAGAACGAAGTAAAAGGGAGATCTATTTTAACAGAATTTGTCTTATTACTTCTACTCTAGCTCACAGTCGTGTCTTCTTGATTCTCTATCTGTATTGTTATAAAAGCACTGTTAACCTTTTCCCTCATATGACCATTCTGCAGCAGACGACTTTGAACATATTTTATCAAAAAATGAAATATCTCTATAATTGAATGGACATTTCCTATTTGACTTAAAGTGGAAAACATTGTGGCATAAGAAGAAATTGCAAGTTTTGTGCAATTTCTTCTTTTGTCACTATGTTTTCAAAAAGCCGTCTGCTGCAGAGGGATCAGAAAGCGAAAGAAAGGGTTAATATAAAA